>RCWM02000413.1:0-137500 GCA_003667255.2 Euschistus heros | reverse complement strand
CAGGATTTAATATATTTTACATATATTGCATCTGATAGCGAATTGAATCTGCTTTGAGATAGAAAAAATAAATTTGGGATCGAACAAATATTTGAGGAGTTAGAGACAAATGTGCCAAAAAACACTTGGATTTTACAACAGTAGGTTTTTATTAGCGGGCTGGCATGTACATTTCACTAAATTAATTCAGCTTTAAGATGAAAAAAAGTAATGTTGTATCGGACAAATAGTTTCAGAGTTATAGCGAAAAGAGTATTACAAACGTGTTTTCGCGGAGCTGTGGGACTGAAGGCATGTTGGCCAGTTTCTCCATTTTTTTCCGAGAACGAAACTTCGCGAAAAATGGTCCGATTTCGGATTTCTTTTTTTCATTATGTAGGTACCAGTTCCAGCTACAATTAATATTTGTAGACTTTCTTCGAAAAAAAAGCTTTGTTATCGTGATATAGATAAAAAAACAAAAATAACGTTGTTTTTTTTTGGCGTTTTTATGCGATTTTGAATATGAAGCCGACGGTTGCCGTGGTAACTAACTTCAGATTCGGATTCAGCACCCCAAAAAATAAAGATCCGTTGAGAATAAAAGTTCCGCAGTTTTTTCTTGAAAACGGCGTTTTGGAACCTTATTTTACTGGACTATTAGATCACTCCCCAAGTGTGTTGACATTAGTATGTTTACTTTCTAACTACTCCTCACGTAGCTCTGAGGTAAAAACTAATCACATATTTCATGCCCTCTACAATATGTATATTGACTGGACTAAATTGTCTCTGTCCATCTGGATTACCAACTCATAATATTAAAATTAAAAATTGAATATCTAGTTACGCTTTTACATAATCTCCAACCATCTAATTAGTGGAATTTTAACCAGGTAAAAAAATTACTGTTATGCGTGAAAATATCATTGAGGAAATAATGCTTATTAATTGCATTCCGCAACATTTTTATCTATAAACAAATAAAATTTCAATTATTAGTTAAAATTATCTAATTGTAAGTTCTTTACTTATGAGAGCGAGCGAAGCTGTAATGGGGTATGCTAGTGTAAAACATATTCAGTACAAGTAAATTTTCCATGAGCTGCTTCAAGAACCGCAAATAGTTGTCAATATAATAATTAGCCATTTTATCATGAGAAAACCCACTTCCGTTTTAATAGGCTTCCATTAGCAGATTATTTACAAGCTTATTGCTACAGCTGATAGCGAACAAATGACGATTATTTTCTCGGAAAACATTTCAAATGGAAATATCCCGTTCGTTGGAATTATGGCATAATGTTGCCTAACGTTTTAGCATTTTATTTATTTTAAGAATATACAAATTTAGAATTAAATCCCTCATAAATGGTCTCCATTGTATGTAATTCTACCTGTAGTTTTTTTAAATATAGATTTGCGGCAGAGATGGACAATATTAAATCGTAGCTAAAAAATAATCAAAATTTAATCATAATTATTTGATAACTAATTCGCTAGAATCAATCACCTAATTTAACAATTATTTAATATTTAAGTCATATTTTAGTGAACTAATGGTCATTTTACTAAAAGATTTAATAATTAAATTAGGTGATTGATTACAATAAATTAGTTGTCAAGTAGCTATTATTAAATTTGATTATTTGTTAGCTATGATTTAATTTTGCCCAACTCTGCTGCTAACCAATAGACAATTCTGTGTTTAAAAAATATTAACTCCCGATGTAAAATGGTGCTCGCCACCTATCGGTCAATTTTCAAACTTCTCTAGTATCCACATATTATTGATTTTTTAATAAAAAAAAATAATTGAAAAACATTATATTTTACCATTGCTTAAACCTTTCTGGAATTTTAAAGAAGATCTGGTTGAAATTTGGTATAGATTGGTTCAGTAGTTTTCTTGGTTAGTGATCACAAACGAAAAATGGCTTGTCCTTTTATATTATAGTATAGTATACGTAATATACATATCTATGGTATACTATTATATTATATAACAAGCCATTTTTCGTTTGTGATCACTAACCAAGAAAACTACTGAACCAATCTATACCAAATTTTAACCAGATCTTCTTTAAAGTTCCAGAAAGGTTTTAGCAATAATAAAATATTCTGATTTTTAATTAATTTCTTAATAAAAAAGCAATTATATGTAGATAACTGTGAAGTTTGAAAAGTAACCGGTGGGTAGCGAGCGCCATTCTATATGAAAATGAAATGAAATGAAAAATTAACTTTATTCTGGGACAGACTGTCCCCTAAGAATAATTAAAGTGCACATTAAAAAGATACAATTGCCTGGCTGTGATTAGTTACAGATCAGCACATCAGTATTACAAATTAAATTATGAGAAAAAAAAAAGAAGATAGAAGAAAAAAGAAATTAAAAATTAAAATTAAGTAAAAAAAATAATAATAATAAATAAAATTCAATCAACAGTAAAAATTTTAATACACTTATGTACATTTGTATATTATTTACATTTTTGAGGAAGATTGAAGATCGAGGAGATGGATAAATAAAAGATGTTTAAAAGAAGTTAAGGAAGAGGCTTTGTGAATATGGATAGGTAAGGAATTCCAAAAAGAGGTAGCACGGATAACGAAGGATTTTTCAAAGGAGGCAGTTCTATGTGAGGGGGTATATAGGTTGGAAGGTTGGGATCTTGTATTCAGGTGGTGAATGGAGGAACGCAGAGTAAGTAGGTCTAGGATATAGGAAGGTTTATTGGTTTTTAATGATTGGAATAGGAATGTGCCGAGGAAGTATTGCCGTCGAAAATCAGGAAAAAGCCACCCTAGCTCATTGTACCGGCAAGATACGTGAGACCGTTTGTCGACCCCGAAAATGAATCTTATAAAGCAATTCATAAATATGAGTGGTTACAAAGGTACAGGATTACATGGAGCTTTAAAATTATAATAAAATTTATTTATATTCAATTAAATTATAAAAAAAAGATTTAAATATGTGATGCGATACTTGGATCCCAGTGAAGTTTGAAAATCGACTGATATGTGGTTGGCGTCATTTCGCAATAGAGTTTACAATGCTAGAACTACTGAACTCGCCTGTACCAAATTTTAACCAATTAATTTTTATATTACTAAGAACATTTTTTATTATTGTAATAATAATGCAGAGCTCATTGAGCTCTATGATGAGACGGATGTTGTCACTGTTGTGAAAAAAGCGAGGTTGCGAAGGCTGGGTCATTTGGAGAGAATGGAACCTCAAAGGTTGCCAAGACAAATGTGGACGGGAACGCCAGGAGGAGCAAGGAGAAGAGGCAGGCCCAGGCAAAGATGGGTGGATGATTTGGAGGGGGACATCCGGCGGCTAAATATCCAGAATTGGAGGAACGTGGCCACGGACAGAGAGGAGTGGAGAGAGCTTTGTGCAGAGGCCCAGGCTCTTCATGGACTGTAGTGGTCCGATATAGAATAGAACAGAGTAATAAATTTTACAATAATAAAAATCTATTGGGTTGTTTCACATGAAATGTCCGATTTTATAATATTTGAAATACATAGAGGATTTTGGGAGTCTCTGTTGTTTACTTCCAAAGTTCACATATCATAATCAAGCAGTTACTAATCCTCTACTTTTCTTTTATAAACATTAGCTTCCCAATCAATTACACACTGTTTAGTATACCTTCAAATATGAACATGGAAACACGCGATTTTCGTGTAATATTTTTTTATGAGTTTAAACTAGGTCGTTCGGCAGCTGAGGCTGCTAGAAAATCTGTAAGGCGTTTGGGGAAGGGAGTGCAAATGAACGAACCATTCGCCGTTGGTTTGCTAAGTTTTCGACTGGGGATACCAACTTGGAAAACCAGCCCCGAGGAAGACCTCCAACTGTAATTAGAGAGGTGAGACCATTACCTCTACAACCTACTGCAATGAAATTGGCCAAATGCACGAAAAATTATTGAAAAAACAACCTGGATTGGTAAATCGGAAGGGCCCTATACTCCTACACGACAACGCTAGACCCCACGTTTCAAAACTTACCATGCATAAATTGAAAGAGCTGGGGTACGAAGTTCTTCCACACCCACCATATTCTCCCGACTTGTCTCCAACAGATTATCACCTTTTCAGGAATTTAGACAACTTCTGCAGAGGAAAATTTTTGCAAATGATGCTGAAATCAAAAGTGCGTTTTCAGATTTTGTTTCACTTCAAAGCTCAGAGTTTTTCAAATCCGGGATAAAAAAGTTGTTGTCACGTTGGAAAAAATGTGTAGAAAAAGAAGGTAAATACTTCGAATAAAATTATATTGTTTTCATATTGTATTTTTACTAAAATCCCTTTACCTTGAAAACGAACATTTCATGTGAAACAACCCCCATAAATATCCAATGTCAAGTGGAAGAAAAGAGGTTTGCCCCACACTTTCATTACTATTATGGTTAACAAATGTATTCACCTGTTTAATATGGATAGAAATTTAATGGTACTCAATGATTATCAATACTAAATAAATCGATTTTTTTTTTTTCTGATTGAGAACAAAATAACATGAAATTTTTCAGTTTTTCACATAAATAAAAACAGTCACCTGTCGTTACAAGCCTTCACAATCACAACGTGAACCTATAATCACCGTGATTAACAAATGGTTAGATCACAGTCACGTTAAATTCCCTTGTCTCGCCAGCTGATAATTTGTTTATAAAATCCAATCGGGATTGCAATCTTTATTTGAAAGTAATCGATACTTGTGACTCATCGAACTTGGTATCATTTCTTGATTGAGCTTCAAGGCCGACTTGGACCTATATGTCTTTCCCTGAAACAGACATTCCGTGGACCAAATATCCGGGATTCTATATTTGAAAAGACATAATATGCGATTAAGATACACAGGGTAAGATCGGTTGGTGTGAGCTGCCGCCGGTAGACTGCCGGCCCTCACATACCCAAGGGTTGGGGATAATAGCCTAAATCTCAACACCTGTTATTCTTTATATTGTTATTATTGGGTTCAGACCAACAATATACATTTACATTAATATACAACATTTAAACCATTGATCTATTTATATATTACACAGAAATACGAAAATCCTTTGTGTATCTGTATCTGGGAATACCACCAGTTTTAGAAATACCAACCATCTCAATAGTCCAGGCAACGAAGGATTTTTAGAGTAGTTAATTCACAATTAAATAATTAATTAACAATTAACAATTAATTTTTCACAATTAATTCAGAATTTTGCCACAGTGGTAGGGGGAGGTGTCCTTAACAACATACTAAACGTACTGGGGGGTGGGGGTGGAGCTAAGGGTGGGGTGGGCTCTAAAGGTCGGTTTTTTTCAGTTTTTCGTTAATAACTCGAAAACTCTTGCCTCTAGCGAAAATATGTTTATTTACTAAATTAATTAACATAAAATTGTTTACAAAAAAGGTTCTATACATTGTTTTCTGGGATCAATGTTTAAGAAGATATAGTGGGGGAATATGGAAAATATGAAAAAAAAACACGTTTTTATTGTTAAAATTTATATAATTATTGTTAAAATTGCAATGTTTATTGTTACAAATGAATATGCTTATTATAGTACAGGGAAATTAGCATTCGAACCTTGAAATCGAACCAAAAATAAAAAGGTGTGACTACTGAACATTGTTCACCAAAAAGATTTCTTTGAAATATCTTCAGGTTTGGGCAGGGGAGGGGAGAAAGTGTTGAAAATTGTATGTATTTAGCACTTTGATACACTAACTCGGAAACCGTTGCTTTCAGCACATTTTGTGTTATATACATTATTAAACCTAAGCAAATTAGCAACAAATTTGGTTCTATTCATTTTTTGGTCTGATCAATGGTTTTAGAACTGTGAAGGAAGAAAAATTGGCTAACTTACAGTAAGTCGAACTTTTCCTCAAAAACACGTTTGTCGATACTCTTTTGGCTATAACTCCAAAACCATTTGTCTAATCTCGAATTTCATTTTTTCATCTTAAAGCTGGTTAAATTAATTATCAGATACTATATATTTAATTTTAATTAAGTTCCGTGAAATATCCATTCCACCTCGCTGAATTCCGCGTACCGTTGTGAAATCCTTATTTTTTCGGAACATTTCTCGTTATAACTCTAAAAATATTTGTTCGATTCCGAATTTCTTTGTTCCATCTCATAGCTGGCTAAATTTTCTATGAGATCCTATATATCAAATTTTGATAAAATTCCGTGTATATTTCTTATTCATATCGTATCCAGCATATCTACCAGTAACATTGTAAGTAGTTTCCTATTCTATAGTTTGTAATTATTCTAACGCATGTTTATATATTTGTATATATATATATATATATATGTGTATATATATGTATATTTATATATATATATATATGTATATATATGTATATTTATATTTATATTACAGCTAACTTTATGTTTTGAAATAACTTACATAATTTTATTGCAACCCGTTTTTTCACTGTAGGGCATGATTATGAGAACAATATAGTCTCGAAACGTCACCATTATAGTTGTTTTTATTTATTGACTGAATCTCCAAAATTTTATTTAAATACACACACATACACACACACACACACACACACACACACACACACACACACACACACACACACACGCACACGCGCACGCGCACGCACACGCACGCACGCACGCACGCACACACACACACATATACTCATCCTCTTATCAACCGTTTTGCTCGAGACATCATATCGCTCATCACCAAGACCAAACAAGCAAAATGTCATTATTACAACTTTGGTTTAAAAATTTCTAAAATAAAAAGATCAGGTGTATTTCTTCAGCGAAAATTAATTGAAAAAAAAAAGGAAATAATTTTTACTAAATAAAGTACTGCTGTTATCTGTAAGTTCAAATTAGGGCCCTTCGCAAAGAGACCGACAATATGTTTTAAATAATCCCATTGACATCTCTGAAAACTACTTAGAAATAAATAAAAAAATTGCTAATGGATGTTATGACGTACTTCAAAAAAAAAAAAAAAAAAAAAAAAAAAAAAATGATCTGCCGGCTTTTAAATTAAATGCATAATGGGATTTTTATCAAAAGTTAATATACTTTCGATTAGATTTTCTCATTGATTACGTAACGGCTGATTGCAAAATTTCGGCAATTAGGCATTCTTATATAATATATATTTTTATAGAAGGATATTAATTAAAATATGTTTCATCCGAAGCGCCTTAAGTCTATCGCCAATGTGCATCTCAACTTCAAAAGTTTTCTTTCCATAATCCGTAACTGAGGAGGACAATCACATATTTGTTTAGCGATATGAAATAATCGATTGTTGGGGAAAAACAGGCTAAAATAAGATAAAGATACTACAAGTTCCCGCTCCTGGGGGGTGAGCTAACAGTGGGGGAGGTCCTATTTTTGTTTTTTTCGATTATTTCTCGAAAACGGTGGACTCTAGAAAAATATATTTAAATCAAAATTAAAGCTAATTAAATTTACTATAATATTGTTTTATATACATATTTGTCGAACTTCCAACCGTTTTCGAGATATTATTGACAATCGATAATTTCGCAAAAAAAATTTTTTTAACTCACTTTTTGTCAAACATTTGCTTCAAGCCCCTTCCACTGTCGTTTCCTAGAAAAAATGACAGAATCAAAGTTGAAGAGCGTTAAATTTACTTTAATTTCATATACGGGTTTTAGGCAGTTGAAGCAAATGTTTGACAAAAAGTGAGGTAAACAATATTTTCTTTTTCCAAAAATTATCGATTTTTGATGACGTATATCTTGAAAACAGTTGAAAGTTTGACAAATATGTATATAAACAATTTTATAGGAAATTTAGTTAGCTTTAATTTTGATGCATAGAATTTTTTCCTAGAGTCTACCGTTTTCGAGATATAATCGAAAAAACAAAAAATGTGACCTTCTCCTATCCCCTCACCGCTAGCTCACCCCCTCCCCCCCCCCAGGGGAGGGGACTTTTAGTATGTTTACCTTCTGACTACTTCAAACGAAGCTATGAATCCAAAAATAATCGCATATTTCATGCACTCTACACCCCTCATTTCAGCACACATTGACTGGACTATAGCTGCGCTGTACATTTACTAAAACTTCATCGAAAGCAACATTAAATTTGACGAAAATCTTGTTCTGGTATGGAGAATTTCAGAGATATGTAACACAAACTGAACTAATCTTGGAGGGAAAACAAGATTAAGAAACATTGTTTATAGTCCATTAACTAGATTGGAGTATTCTCTTGGTTTGTTTGGCAAGAACTTGCCAAAACGAAATGAATATTCAAAATCTACATTATTTTTACACAAATCCATTACCTAATTATGTGGCTTTTATATCATGTTAATCGTCATAAAGAACTGAAATATTCATTTCTTAGGTAAATATTATCAATAAATAAATATTAAAATGTTGAAGGAATTACATTTCCCAAACAAAAGAAGGCGAAGACAATAAGATGGAAAGGCTATGACGTAATATTCAAGCGTTGGCGAAGTCTCATCAACACGAGTATATCACATAAGATACGACGTAACAGGAAAATGGCTGCCTCTCGTACGGAGAAAATTATAGGTGAGTTGGAAGAAAGACAAAGGAAAAAATAAAAGAATCTTCTCGATTGGATTGTAAAGCACGTTCTGAGTTTCCTGTAAAAAAAAAAAAAAAAAAAAAAAAAAAAAAAAATGCGTCTCCTTACGATCACATGATATAAGCGGAAACATATGATTTTCTAATTTTAAAATGTATGTAATATTGTGTTTTTAAAACGTGTTTTTGCAGAAGTATATTTCAGATTACATATTTTAAACATTAATGAATACTAACTCTTCAAAGTAAACCCCATTGTTTTCAACTAATTCGATGTTACTCGAGGTACACTATGATGGTTTAGAAGAATCAATACAATCAAATTTGATAAATTAATTGCCTCTTCTATTGAAATTATTTTTATTTGAAAACTGTTTTTTTTTTCTGTTATTTTTTTTTAATATTTTTTATTTATTTGAATAAATCATTCATCATCAGTTCGAAAAACATTTTAAAAAAATTAAAACATCAACACATAGAGTATATATGAGGCGTCCCATTGCAAAACGTTTCAAAACCAGATTTCTAAATTTTTCACTAGGAACCAAAAACCATATCAACATGATGCCCAATTTATATGAATGCAATTTTCCTTGTATAATTAGCAGAAAAATAGATGGTTTTGGTTGGGCAAGCGTAATAAGGGCCCCTGCTGACCAGTTTTTTTAAAAATTGGTTTTTCTTCTGTACTTACTCCGTTTTGCATCTGTTTTGGGGACTTACTGCGTTTTGCAACAGTTTGAGACTTGCTCCTTTTTGATAATGAAATAAATACATGTCCTGAGTTGATTTATAGAATTGAAATGATGGATTAAAACAATTATTTTACGTTCAAAAATGTTACTTATTAGCTTGGTGAACAATAAAAACGGATAGGAAAGTAATAAACGATATATGTACATACATGGACTAGTCTATGTAATCACAATACACATTTTCCTAAACAAATTATTATTATTCCTCATCTTACTTCTAGACAGACTTTCAGTAAAACTTCTTTGAAAAGGATTAAGAACAATTTATCATTAAAAAACATTTGTTTACATAAATGCGATTATTTTTTAGAATATTGAGGAACAAAATAAAAACAATAAAGTATTGAAATACGTATAAGTTTCAAAATATTATTATCTCTGTTTTTTAGTAGGTAACTTAAATAATAATGTATAAACATTTATTAGTTTAGTTTAACAAACAAAAAAATGGAATATAAATTAAAAAATGGACTAGTCAATAGTAATTACTAATTGAAATTAAAATTAAATTTAAGTAATATTCCCATATTTTAATTTTAGTAATTATAATTTCCATTATGTTTATCATTTATTATGATTTAGCAATAGTTACATAACATGAAGAGATCGCCAAAATTTATATTGAAAAATAAACAGATTTACAGATTTCTTTGGAAAAGACGGTATATATGTCGACTCATATGAATATAAGCAAAGAACTAAAAACTAAATATGGTAGCATTAAAAGGGTGGATAAGCTTAAATATTTAGGTGAAGTAATTCAATATAATGGTTTGGATAAAGCAGCGAATCTCACAAGAGCTAACAAAATGTAATTTACTTTTCAAAAAACTAAGGATATTTATATTTTCAAAAGATCTCTCTATTAACTTAAATTGCGTCATTATAAAACAGTTGTTCGTCCTGAAAGCTTATATGCCTCTGAATGTTTGTTTCTCAATAAAAAAAGAGAAATTGAAAATATGGAAAAGAAGGAAAAATATTGGGATCAAGAAAGACTGAAGAAGGTTTTAAACTAAAAAGTAATACAGAAATATATCAAAATATTGACAAATTAAGTGATGCAATGAGGAATCGTAGGTTGACATTCTATGGACATTAAATGAGAATGGATGAGAGAAGACTGAAAAAGAAAAGTTTCCAACACAGCCTCTAAAAACAGAAAAATAATTCATGGGTACGGATAGTGAAGGAAGGAGGACCAGAGACAAATTTCGGACAGCAGTCGACAAGATCAAATTTCCGTTAATGGTTAAAACACAAAATAATAGACATTTGTCAGATGAAAGGAGAAAACATCAGACAGAGGTGATAAGGAAGTATTGGAAAGAACGGAAGAGCAAGAAATGAATTGTTGAACCTGGCCCACAAGTGGCTGAACTCGAAGGAAGAAGAAGAATTTTCATTATGTCCTATATTAAATTTATTTACAGTAGGAACAGAAAAAACAACCAGTTATAGGGAAAACCGATAAGCTCCTACCTGACATTTACATTTAGACCTTCACACCTATTTCTATATTCAGTCTCTTCTAGGTCCTGGTATCATTCAGCACTTTCCATTTCGCACATTAAGTGAGCAATTTTATAAATAAATTAATCTTGTCGTTAATTTTATATATATATATATATATTTTAATAACAATTTATTGAAATTTACAACTGTACAACATTTATACATCAAGTAAATGTGCTGTTACCTATTACAATACTTGAAAAGAACTACCCATCAGTAGCACTTTAATAAAAATTCTACACTAGAAGGTCTCTGGGCCATCTTCTTTTTAGGCCTCGGAGGATTATCAGGAATGGTGTGGGAAGCAAGTTGAGAAATTAGGGGATTTGAGTGGTTATGGAGCTTACTATGAAAGGATAGGTATCTGGTTTGGGCTAAATCAGCAACATATGGAACATTAAGATCTTTATGGATAAGTTTATTGGTGACAAAGTAAGGAGCATTGAGGATTTTTCGAAGGATTTTAGATTGTAAGGATTGGATAAGAGATGAATTAGATGGTTTAGTGAAGCCCCGAAGATCAACTTCGTACGTCCAAATAGGTCTAACAATTAGTCTTTTGTTATTAATTGGGAGCTTTGAACGTTTGTCTAGTAAATGTTGAGGTAATCTGTATCGAGGGGCAGTTTCTTGTCGTTTTAGTCTTGTATGTGGATTCCAAGTAAGACGTATGTCCAAGGTAGCGGATCTGTTCAACAGGGATTAGTGGAATGATTTTATATTTAAAAATTAATATATACATTGTCTTTGTAGCAAAGTGCTGATGTTTCGAATTTTTTTTTTGTATCTTTTCAGAACTAATGATGAATGTTTTGAAACTAGTTTTCAAATTAAAAAATTTCTATAGAAATGACAATTAATTGATCAATCCTAATTATATTAATCCTTCATTAATTTGACATTAATTGGATTGGTGCCAGTTAGTACAGTCAATAAAGGATTATCGTTCTCAGTATTCCAAGGTTTTTCTTCGTAAACATGTTTAGTGTAGTTAGGAAGTTAACATACTAATATATAGAGACCGGATTTTTGTGCAGTAAAAAATCAAAAAATGTGCAGTAAAAAACTCAAAACATGCAAAATCGTGTAGTAAAAAAACTCAAAACATGCAAAATCGTGCATTTAAAAACTTAATACATGCAGCAATCCATTTATTTACACAAACATGCAAAACTTAACCGACCTTAAATAAACTGAAGCACATTTTGACAAAGGTTCCGTTTTAGTATTAATTCAATCTTATATACTTTTGGAATTTAAAATTTAGAAAAAAAAAAAGAAAAAAATATACGATAAACTTTTTTCATTAAAAAAAATGTAAATGTATCTATTAAAATTTTCTTTTATATGGAAGAAAAATATAATAAAATGTTTTTGAAAAATAAATAAATTTTTAAAACTTTCGTGAAAATTTACGACATTGTTCATTTCAAAATTCTTGGGTTCAACATAGTTGATTGATTTTCCAATGACATAAGTATTAATAATAAATGTTGTAGAGCATTAACTTTCCTGAAAATGTGAGAATTAGCCTATACTTGAAGAAGATAGAACCTGTGGCAAAAATAAGTGCGGCAGGTTTTAGGACTCTTAATATGAGAATGAATCATTGAAGTTCATTATAAACGGTTATTTAGAATACGTAATACGTATATAAAATAATAGGAGGCATAATGCGCATAAAGGGTGCATTTAGTTTCAAGAAATAAGATCATCGCTAAATACCACTTTTTACCAAAGAAACATTAAAATTTGTGTAACATTTGACAGGTTGAAGATAAATTGGAATATATATATCCAACCTGTCAAATGTCACACAAATTTAATGTGTTTTTTTTTTTTGTGGAATGTGGTATTTAGCGGTGGCTTTTTTCTTGAAATGCACCCTTTATGCGCATTATGGTATTCTAAATCGATTTAGTCGGTCCATCGGTCGTACCAATGGACATTCATTTCTTCATAGGTTTATAGGGATAATTGAAATGATATTTAGAGAAACACATCAGCAATCATTTTTTATAAAATGTGCTAAACAAAATAGAATTTTTAACAAGAAAAGCCGACTTGATTATTAAACTAGAAGGCCGACTAGAAAGGTGACAACAATAAATTTAGCGTATCAAAGTAAATAGAAACTTAACTTATTTTTAAACCTTTTAACAAAAATAACTCGTTTATGTACCTATAATTATTATTAGCGAGTGTCACGGTGTTTTTTAATAAAAAAAAATCGAATCATTAAAGGTTGTATTCGTGAAAAGATGTAGGAAAATGTAATTGTTTTCATAATCTCCCTGTCCCAGTTATAAAAGATGGCGGTGGTAATTTTATTTTGATATCTCTTATTTCAATTTCATAATCTATAGTGATGTCCGGAAGAATAAATTTTTGGGTTCTATCATTTGATGAAATTTTCTTCAAGTAGCAAATGTTGAACGTGAACGAGACTAATTTTTCTTTGATCAAAACATAGCTACAAACATATATTTCTTCATCTTCAATTTCTTTACCTTGTTCATAATCATTCATCAAATCATCCAAAAAATTACAATCTTCGCTTGATGGATCAGTCAAGATCACATTTGTGAAATCACTATCCTCACTAGCTGAATAGTTTGTAATAAATAATGAGTGGCGAGTTTTCTCCTATTAAAAATAAAGGTTACACGAATAGTAGGTATCCAAATTTAGGCATTTTATATCACGCGGAATGCCTACAAACTTTTCCGCAATATTTATAATTGAAATAATGAATTAATAAACAAAAAGAAAAATCTGTTGTACCTGTGGACACTTTAACTATCTGTCCACAGGTTCAGCTGGCAATGGTGTCCACAGGTACAACTGAATGGCATGTTGTGCGGAAAGCTCTGTTTCACAAAACCCGTAAGTGATAACTGATATGAAAAGATATGAAGTTATGATATATTTGTCTGAAAACCCAATGAAATATTAACTGCCTAGAAAATTTCAAAGTGTAGGACTTAGAATATTTAAAATCACTGGTTGGATAGGTCAGGATTCGGAAGAAAAAAACTTAAAAATAATAATTTCTACTAAACTGTTGATCTGACAATCTTGAAAACAGGCGAGCAACTGCAGACAGATGCTTGCAGCACTACCAATCTAACAATTTCAATTTCCCTCCTCCCACTCTCTCTTAATTAAAAATGTCCACTGGTACAACTGTGCTTTAGGTACAGCTCCTTCCCCTATATATACAGTAGAATCCCTCATATCCGTCACCCACGGGACCGGAGCGTGGTCGGAAAACAAAAAAGGTCGGATAATCCGAAGAACAATAAAAAATTAATAAAAACCCCACATAAACGAGTATTTATGTACATATGTTTGTAAATGTACGTGTTTATTGAATACAAAACATATTGAAAACAAAAAAATATGAAACATAAAATACGGAATTAGGCATGTAAGTACATATACGCATAGCCAACAAATTAATTACACATAAATTCATTTTAAAAAAATCAGTTATATTTTTTCTTTATTAATGTACTTAATCTTGCTTTTGCAGCGATATCTTTCCACTTCTTAATGTACAGGACATCCATCGGTGTTAAGTTTGGATGCTGCTTCATGTATTTCATCGCAATTTCGAAAGCCTGTTTAGCTGCCGTGTGCCTAATCTTTTCAGGCTCTTCTTTTTCGTTGTTCATTTCATCATTCTCCATTTCTGCATTGAGAACCGCGGCTACGATTTGATTGTGGCCAAGATCCTCTTTGGTGACCTCAGCCATGTCTCCTTCCAATAGCCACTCTTCTACATCGGCTTGTTGGATTTTATCATCAATGGTTTGTAAATCTGGGAAATTTCCATGACATCTGTATTGATGGTTTGAGGCTCATCAGAGGTTGAGCCCTTACCTTCCATGGCACTTGTCCAAAGTTTTTTCCAAGATTTTTGTAGAGTAGCCATAATAGGGAACTATGGGAGAAACTAGGTTGCACAACTGTGATTCACATAATCGAACATTTGAGACTGGTGGGATACATATATAGAATAGAATAGAATAGAAAAATAATTTTATTCTGGGACAAAGTCCCTTAAGAATAACAGATAATTGCAGGTATAACTAAATTAAATCTGGTTAGAGACATAATGAGCTAAAAAAAAGAAAAACAATAATACATTAATGACACTATGTACATAGATGATATTTAAATAAAAAGAAAAGAAAATAAGATAACATTCTACAGATTAGAGGAGATAGAATTAAATAAGAAAAAAAATAAAATAAAATGATATAGAAAAATCTTTTGGTACAATGATATGATTTGTATGTACAATAAAAGTACCCAATGTTATATTCATGGAAAGTTAAATTTTTATTAAAAGGAATCTCAATTATTCCAGAACTGAATCCAGCAATGCAATAATAATTTTTGACTAAGTAGTTAGATAGTTAGCAAGCGTCAGTCTGGATGAGAAGGAGGTATTGGAAATATAAATATTTGAATGTTTTCTGGGATTTAGCTTGTCTGATGTGAGGAGGGATGGAGTTCCAGAGGATTGGTGAGCGGAAAAGGAAGGAGCGTTGGAATATTGAAGTTCTATGGGACGGGGTATACAGATCAGAAAGACGGGATCTCGTATGTATTGGATTGACTGCAGATCTGAATTGGAGCTTATTGTAAATATAAGAAGGTTGGAGGGTATTGATAATTTGGTATAGGAATGTTCCATGCAAATATTGTTTACGGAAAGTGGGATAGAGCCAATTTAGTTGGGAATAGAGGTGGGAAACATGGGAACGCCTCGGACTACCGAAGACAAACCTGACGAAGCAGTTCATAATTCGCTTCAGTCTGTCTTCGAGAACCGTCGAGAGGCCACCGTAAACCAGACAACCATAGTCAATGTAAGGGAATAATAAGGAAGAGACTAAAAGCTTGCGGGTTGACAGGGGAAGAAGGTAACGGTTTCGGTGGAATAATTTGAGAAGGCCTATGGAACGGCGGGAAATTTGGGCAATCTGAGGTTTCAAGAGAGGGTTTGATCAAAAACGATCCCGAGATTTTTTACAGAGGAGTAGAATGAGATAGGATGATTATTTAAGGTTAAAGGAGGGTATTGTGAGTAGGAATTAAGGAGAGAGCTAGAGCCTATTATAATGGCCTGAGTTTTCTTTTCGTTAAGTTGTAATTTATTTAAAGTCGCCCAGGCACTAATTCGGTCCAGATCTTCCTGAACTTTAGCGAAAGCAGTGGATAGCTCTGAAGGGGAGAAAGAGAGATAGACTTGGGAATCATCTGCATAGAGGTGGTAGGAACAGTGATAGATTGAATTAGGAAGATCATTAATGTAGGAATTGAATAGGAGAGGAGAAATACTGGATCCCTGAATGGATCCATTGATATATATGGGTATATATATGGATAAATTTCTTAAATGTTACTATTAAATGCTTAGTAATGTTCTTGAGGTTCAGTCAATAAATAAAAACTACTGTTTTGGCGACGTTTCGAGACTATATTGTTCTCATAATCATGCAAATGTTACTGATGGATATGGTATCGACTAACTAATTTCAGAATATTCTAGGGAATTTAATATACTTTTTTTTTCTCGATTATCTTTATTTTGAAGCAAAACACTTTCATTTAAATTTAAAAATGTTTGTTACATCTAAATGAATTATTTCGGTGTGAAAACGGACATTCCCCGTAAAACGACGGATACAAAAAAAAAAAAAGGACTATTTCTTCGGTAATAGATATAAGGTTTTCGCCTGTCATATTTTTATATGAACAAGTATTTCATCGGCTACTTGATGAATATGAAAGATGTGCCCAAAATATTTTGGTAACATTAAAAAAAAACGAAGAATTTTCCTTTGTTGTTGTCTTGCTTATTTTAAGTATTTAAGACCGGTTTCTTTAACTGTTTTTCCTCATTTTATCGTAGAAAAAATTATGGAACATTCTCAAAATCGAGGGTTCTTATTTATAATCCTTTAAGAACATTTAATCAGGCAACCTAATTTTAAAAAATCTTAATCGGATTAGTAAATGATTGATGAGTATCAAGATATCATGATAGCCCGAGCAAACACTGAAGTGTTGAGATCTCGGCTGAAGCTGACAGATCTCAAGCTGAAATGTTATTAATCTGTCTGGCTTCAAACCCGGATATAATTGTGTATATATATATACATATATAGGAGAGGATTAAGAATTATCCTATGGATAACAAATAAATAATAACAAACAGTTTTTTTAAAATTTAAAATTAAATTATTATTACTAGAATCCCCCGTCGCGGTTTCGTCCACTCTCATAAATAAAGAACCAAGGTAATTTAAACTAATGATTGAAGTTTATAATTTGTTTACCGGTAGAAATCTTGTATTGAAGATTTGCAATTGAGCATTATTTCTTCAATGGTATTTTCACGCATAGCAGTATTTTTAAACGTGGTTGAAACTGCTAGGTGTTGAGGATTACGTTGAAGTATAATTAGACATCTAATTTTTCCAAAATGTATGTGTTGGAAATCCAGGCGTACACCGACTATAAACTTTCAGATAATAATGGGGCGTATAAAAAAAAATGACCGTTTTATCAAATTTCAGAGTTCAAAAGTCTGTAAATATCTTAATACTTAATTTATTATTTACCAATACTTAATAATCCCTTTAGAGCATTCTTTTAAAGAAAAAGCCTCAGTTCACATGGGGAAGGTAAAAAAGAAAAACCTGTAGACTGGTCCCTCACGAACTTACTCCTCAACAATCAGCTAAGAGCCTAGAAATTGGTTAAAATTAATTAGAAAACCCTTCTGATATGAGATTTTATCGGAGGATTGTTACGTGTGGTATCGCCCATTACAAAATACTACAAACTTTTCTTTATGATATCAATACAAAAACAGCTGATTAAGTAAAACAAAAGTTAGGTATTTGAAGCATGTTTTAATTTCTTTTATTTTTCAATTTTGAACAGTTCAGTTATTTATTTCAAAGAAGAGACATGACAGTGTCCTACGAAATTCTCGTAATTTTAAGACATTACTGAAATAAAAATTTCACAGCCGCTGAAGCAACTTGTGAAATTATTAAAGAGGAAGAGGAAGGTGTCCTTGAAGAGCGCATGGGGCGGCGTTGGTTTGAAAAATTTAAAAGTGGAGAAGGGAGAAGGGAAAGAAAGAAGGGCTCCGGGCGGCCATTAATGGATATTGATGAGGTTCTGAAGAAAGCTGTTAAGTCAAATCCGTTCACAAGTACACGCGAACTTGCCAGGGAGTGTGGTGTGTCGAAAGATACTGTTAGTCGCCATCTTCTCTCCATGGGGAAGGTGAAAAAGAGCTGTTGACTGTTCCCTCACGAAATTACTCCTCAACAATCAGGGGTCAAACCAAAGAAAAGTTTACAGAACTTCATGGGTTTGAACTCCTGCCTCCACCATATAGTCCAGACCTCACACCTTCGGATTACTACTTTTTTCGATCCGTGGCCCATTTTCTTCAAGGGTTGATAATTTTGAGGAAGTTGAAAATGCTGTCCAAGAGTTATTTGACAGTCATTCCAAGGAATGATATCAGCGTGGCATCGAGCAATTGGCTAGCAGATGGGTAATGACGGTAGAGAACAATGGGCTATACTTTGAGTATTAATTTTATTTTATATCAAAGAAATAATAATACAAATATTTGTTTAAGAAACGGTCATTTTTTTTTTATACAACCCAATTAGGCTGTATTATCAATGCTTACCACTAAAGGCCCATTAATCATGTTTTTACACACGAAAAGCAAAGGATCGACATATTCATTTGGTAATAATTTTTATTAAGTAGAAATTTTAAATTTTATCTATCGAATTCTTCCCGCATCCAATCACTCCAATCCAAATTCCTTTGAAAAATCCTAGATGCTCCTTACTTTGTCACAGATGAATTGATCCACAAAGACCTTAATATCCCATATGTTGCTGAATTGGCACGAACCAGATACCTTTCCTTTCATAATAAACTCACTGCTCATCCAAATCCACTTGTTGCACAACTTGCTTCCTATTCCATTCCTGGCAATCCTCCGAGGCTTCTGAAAAGAAGATGGCCCCGTGATCTTCTTATGTAAATATTGATTAGAGTACTACTACTGGGTGGCTCTTCTACAAGTTTTATTCATGTCATTATGTCTCATAACTTCATAACCGCATATTTACTTGATGTGTTTTTTTTAAGTACAGTTGTAAATTTCTATTAATAAAAGAATAAAAAAAAAAAAAAAAATTTCATCTGGTTGGATTTTAATATCTAACCATAAAAGTATACAACAGTGTGGCTAATATCGTTCCTGCCACTCAGCATTGCTCACTTAAATTTTTATAATCGTTAAACTTCCTAGAACTATAAAGAAAACTTATTGTTAGTAAAATTTGGTACAAAAGAGCTTAGTATTGGGTTGTTTCACATGAAATGTCCGATTTTATAATATTTGAAATACATAGAGGATTTTGCGAGTCTCTGTTGTTGAAAAAGCTCGATACATGGGTACCTCACGATCTCACTGAACGACAGCAATTGAAACGTCTTGAGACCTGCGTTTCGTTGCTTCCTAGGCAAAAAACCGACCCTTTCCTTGAAAGAATAATAACTTGCGACGAAAAATGGATCGCTTATGACAATCAGCGTCGGTCAGGGCAGTGGTTAGACATCGACGAAAGCCCAGGACAAATGCCAAAACCAAATTTGCACCCAAAAAAAATTGATGGTTACAGTATGGCGGTCCATGGCTGGAATCATACGTTATTCCTTTTTGCCTAGAGGTGAGACCATTACCTCTACAACCTACTGCAATGAAATTGGCCAAATGCACGAAACATTATTAAAAAAACAACCTGGATTGGTAAATCGGAAGGGCCCTATACTCCTACACGACAACGCTAGACCCCACGTTTCAAAACTTACCATGCATAAATTGAAAGAGCTGGGGTACGAAGTTCTTCCGCACCCACCATATTCTCCCGACTTGTCTCCAACAGATTATCACCTTTTCAGGAATTTAGACAACTTCTGCAGAGGAAAAATTTTTTGCAAATAATGCTAAAATCAAAAGTGCGTTTTCAGATTTTGTTTCACTTCAAAGCTCAGAGTTTTTCAAACCTGGGATAAAAAAGTTTTGTCACGTTGGGAAAAATGTGTAGAAAAAGAAGGTAAATACTTCGAATAAAATTATATTGTTTTCATATTGTATTTTTACTGAAATCCCTATACCTTGAAAACGGACATTTCATGTGAAACAACCCAATAGTTTTACCATTTTGAACTCTATTGCGGAATGGTGCTAAACACACAACGGATCCACATGTCGCACCGCATATTGAAATCTTTTTTTAATAATTTAATTAAATTAAAAGTAAATGCTATCAATTTCAAGCACTGTATAGCATCGTTCCTTTGTAACCTCTCATGTAGAATGACGCTCGCTAACTAACAGTCAATTTTAAAACTTTACTGTTATATAAATAATATCGCTTTTTTAAAGCACAAATTAAACAAAAAATCAGTAGATTTAATTATTGCTAAACCTTCCTGAAACCATGAAAATGATGTAGTTAAAATTTGGTACAGACAGGTTCAGTAGTTTTCCTGGTTAGTGATCGCAAACGAAAAACGGTTTGTTCTTTTATATATTAGTATAGACATTGATGATTCGTCTTAATTCTTATTATTTTATGCTAAAAAGAATAGTGAACTGACTACTTATTTGGTTTCTCAACAAAATGGAAGTAAACAAAAGAAAATCTTTCCGACGAAAATGTTAGACAATGACCGAAAGGGTCAAAATCCAAAGGATTTAAAGGGAAGTGAGAGTGTTCTTCTAAGTTAGATCAATTTATAAAAATGACAACAATGACGGACCAGACGTATATTCTTCAGGACTATCCGGTAAGTTGGTGTCATTGATTTATATTGATTGCGTTTTTATTCGAAGGTCAACAATATCTGTATTTTTTTCAGTCCATTTAGATAAAAAGAACTTTGGTTTATTATGCTTCTAACATAATAAAAAAAACATCAGGACTGAAGGATAAAGGATAAGATTTTAAAAGCAATTTATATATAAAAATGGATAAATCTTTTCAAGTTTGTATTCAATCTTTCCAATCGAAGTTTTTCAAAAATTAGTTTTTCCGGTGAGGCCAAAGATATCCATTGGTCTTCAAAAAACGTCAGATACCGGCAGATCTGAAACTAGTATCCTTCAGTGTCCTTTGAAAAGATTAAATTAGAAAAAAAATGTCCTGTTCGAAGGACACCCTCTCTTCCTGTTTAATCGATATGTTAACAGAGATTTCGTCTGTGTCAAAAAAAGCCATTGAAGGTTACTGGTTTCAGATCTGCCAGGATCTGACAATTTTTGACGGCCGGTGGACATCCTCTCCTTCCCAGCAAATTAATCCTTTCTGATACTCTCTCATCCCGTTTAATCCTTTTCACTGGAAACTCAGTTATACCGTTTATCGATCTGCCAGGATTTATGTAAGATAAATATGTAACTAAATGTCTAACGACAACTTGCGCTACTACTAATATCTAGTCCGGAAAAAGGTACCCTTACTGCAGCGTGTCTCCAGCCGCTACGCGTGCTCAGAATACTTTTTATCGAATCTAACTTTGTTCCGATTTATTTCGGTATTTCAGTCTCTACTTTTCCTTCATTTATGGAGAAACTCTTAATCCCTGTTCAAAGTAATATTATCGTCTGTTTACCTTCTGATATTAAAATGAGAAACTAGAAAATAATGAAGTGAAAATTAGAAAATATCAAAATATAAGACATTAAATCAATGTTGAATTAATATTATAAATCACAATTAATGTAATGCTAAACCACCAGTAATGTTAATTCCTGATAAACATTCTGATGTCAATTAGTGTAAACAACAAATTAAAAATATATAAAACACAGAATTCTTGTTGAAAGTTATTATGTTAATTCCTGCTATATTTTCTCAAGGGAAGTGGAAATATGAAACCTGTGATATACTTTATCACATTTATTTTAAGATGAATATGTTTTATTGAATTAATTATACAATCTTTCTCTCTTCAGGGCAATAAGTAATATCTATTCACAAACTGTCTAAACTGAAAATGTCTCACTTAAATTGATATAAAAATATAAATATGTTAAACACCAAATCCATGTAGAAATTAATCTTCTTAACTTTTGTAGCACTTTTACACATTAGAGAAGAGAAAATATGATAACATGAATTTATAAAACACTAAATCCTTTATGAAACTCATGTTGTTAACTTCTGTTTTACCATTTTACATTTAAGAAGACTAAATATCAATATAACAAACT
This sequence comes from Euschistus heros, assembly GCA_003667255.2. Classification (NCBI taxonomy): domain Eukaryota; kingdom Metazoa; phylum Arthropoda; class Insecta; order Hemiptera; family Pentatomidae; genus Euschistus; species Euschistus heros. The sequence continues at coordinate 115,302 of RCWM02000413.1, read as the reverse complement.
AAACAACACAATCCAAGTTGAAACTGTAGAAGTGATTGTTTACATGTGAGGTAATAGGAATGAACTATTGATAGATGTAAACTCGAAGTGAAGCGTAAGGAACGAACTGGTCGGTGTAGTCGGTGTAGGTAAGTTACGTGGAGACACGCTTGTGTGACGGTCCCCGGAAAAATTATTAGATTTAGTCTTCGTCCATAAACAACATGCAGTTGGTATATTTTTCGACATCAAAAAAAGCTTTTTAAACACAACTACAACATTGGAGTTAAAAAGAAAAATTATCTATCTTTATCAAGGGATTTCTTTTAATAAATTACAGGGTTTGGGTTGGTGTAACTTCTTCTGAAAATAGTCTGGTATATCTCAGGGTTATGTATTGAGTAAGACCTTGTTTTCTATCGCGATTCGCATAATTACTTATTGTTTAACACCTAGCGCCTCTGTGTACCTATTTGCCGATGACTCTATACAATAGCACCTCACTAATCCGACCCTCTCTACATACTAAATGTTCTGAGGTTTTCGGGCCTGGGAACAGGAAGGGGATCGCGGAAGATCCCTATTTTTGGTTTTGCGCATAGATCTCGAAAACAGTGCGTCATATGCAAAACATGACTATTTACTAAATTAAAGTTAATTAAATTCTCTACAACTTTTATTATATACACATTTTTCATATTCTGTACCGTTTCCGAGATATACGTTTGGCAAATGTGAAGGACTTTAGTATGTTTGTTTTACCAATAAAAGTTAAAATAAATGTAACTTTTGACATGTAGAAGATACATTGGCATATATATGTTTATTTTGAAGCAAATTTAATTTTCTACAATATTATTTATGAAGTCTTTTGTCGTGGGATGAACCTTTTAGAAGATATGGAGGGAAGTTGAACCGAAAACGTGAGGTCAAAATTTATTTTTTAAATGTTTTATTTACCACGCGTAAATAAACTGTACAGAATATGAAGAATGTGTACATAATAAAAGTTGTAGAGTATTTAGTTAACATTAATTGGGTTAACAGTCATGTTTTGCATACAACGCACCGTTTTCTAGATATGAGCGCAAAATAAAAAAAAGGGAACTTTCGCACCTCCCTATCTGTTCCCAGTCCCGAAATCTCCAGGACTTTTAGCATGTTTACTTTCTAAATACCCTGAACATGTTTCCAAAGAAAAACCTTGGATTACAGAAAACCCACTCTTCACACAATTTCAGGTCTTCATTGACTAGTCTATTATCTAGTAAACTAATACATTTTGTTAGACAAAAGGTCGTGTAATTTTGATATTTTGATAAGTTGTTAGTGTTGCGCTGGAATAAGGAAGTTCAGGTGTTTCTTCCGCATTGCCTGCGTGTTTGAAAAATTTAAATGACCCCATAAAGTTAACTAAAAATCACAAAGTAAACATTCACATAAATACTAAGAAAAACGAAACATCCTTATAGGATTATTTGTGATATAACAACCTAATAAAAATTCTGTGGTCTAGACGGAATAAGTTTAGCAGTAAACAGCGTTCTGGGAGAGACCAGAAGTTAAGTAATGAACCTAGTCAAAGCAGTTATCACTTCGGTTAGTAATTGTCATTGCTCCGTTTTTAGCAATTTACTACCAAATCGTAAAAAATTATCAACATTGAGATAATGGTTCCAAATTTAAATTTGAGAAATATATACATAATTATCATTGCTGGATGAATCACTTTGACGTCTGGTAGGTGTTAAATAAAGACTCAACAGAATAACAGACAATTAAATTATTTTTTAAAAACTAACGTACAAACCTTCCGGTTAATTACAATAGACTCATTTACATGACTGTTATTAGACCTATTTGGACATACGCAGTTAAAATTTGGGGCTTAACTAAACATTTCAATCCCTCTAATGTCACAAACAAACTTGCCATTAAAGATATTAATGTTCCATATGTTGCTGATTTTGTCCAAACCAGATAGCTCTCCTTTCATCTCGAAAACAACACAAGTCCACTAGTCTCTCAACTGCTAATTCCCAACTAGCTTCTCATTCCATTTCTGATAAAGGAATGAGTCTGAAAAGAAGATGGCCTCGAAACCTTCTATTATAATTTTTTTTATTAAGTGTGACAATGTGTGGTTACTTAAAAATTATTGCCATGTTACTGTATTCATTCAAAACTATTTATTGATATTTACAACTGTATACATTGTATACAATAAGTATATTTGAGGAAAACATATTATGATGATAATAACACGTAAAGAACTACTCACTTGTAGCACTTTAATATGAGTTCTACACCAGAAGGTCTCTTGACAATATCGGGAATTGATTGTGAGGCATGTTAGGAGACTAGTGGATTCGGCTGGGTAAGGTATTTGCTATGAAAGGATAGATATCTTGTTTGTGCTAAATTAGCAACATACGGAACATTAAGATCTTTATGGATAAGTTTGTTTGAAGGAGAAGAAGAAGCATTGAGGATTTTACGAAGGGGGAATGTAAGGATGGGAAGGTTTAGTGGAGCCCCTATGCTCGATTCCGTAAGTCCGAATGGGTATGCTTACGGTCATGTAAATAAGACTTTTTTGATGTATTGGGAACTTTGAACGCATGTCTAATAAATATTGAAGTAGTCTGTAACGACGGGGAGTTCCTTGATATTTAAGTCTGAGTTAAAATTTAAATTAGAAACAGGTACTTAAGCATCGGAATGAAAAATTATATAACAAAAGTTGAATGGTATAATATTCCATTTTTAATAGATAGATCTAAAAAAGTAATAAATGAATTCATTGTTGTCAACAGAAATTAGAACTACAAAGAAATCTTTTTAATAGTTCGAGAAGCAATGTAGGTAAAGAGAAGAAGAAACGCAGTCTTCTGAGTGTATTGATTTTTATTTTTTTGCCTTAATTATGTCACAATGTATACAATGTTGCTTATTATATTAATTATGCCACAATGCATGCAATGTATACAATGCTCCATATTATGTCTTAAATAAAAATATCCATAAAGATCTAAATGTTTCATACGTTGCAGATTTCCCCCAAATCAGATACCTATCCTTCCATAACAAGCCACATACCCACTCGAATCCACTAGCCTCCCAACTTGTTTCGCATTCCATTCCTGATAACTCTCCGAGGCCTCTGAAAAGAAGATGGCTTCGGGACCTTCTGATTTAGACCTTTTATTTTAGTGCTACCAATAGGTAGTTGCTCCACAAGCAATTGACTTTTTATTATGAACATTATTATCTCATTTACTACAAGAATTTTGTTTTTTTACGGGTGCAAAATTTCAATAAATAAATAAATTATATGTGTGAAATTTGGTGTTTCCGTAGACGATTCAAATAATGTGGTAACATCTCAAAGACTTATCAATACACGTGTTATTTCCTTAAAAAATAATTTGATAAGATATATTTTTTTAAATTTTGCTCATAAAATGTTTACACTGATAAAATGATATGATGTACGATTGATTTTATAATCCGACTTGTTACGGGTTTAGTCACTACTCAGTAAAGGGCCTTAGAGGTACTGAAAAACCTTTTGCCTTAAATAAAATTCGAAGCCACTCCTGACCAGGGGGTTGAAAATGCAACTATTTTAAACAGTTCCATTACAATGGTTCTCTTTTTTTCTTTTTTAATAGCAATTAAAGTTTTATGGATTTTTTAGTAACCATAAGTATTTATAAATCTTATAGCAATATACCACAAATATCCGAAAACATTTTGCAACCACACTCCATTGTTTCAGAAGAAACAATCTTTTGTTATAACGAAACCTATAGCAAATAAACAGCTTAGACCCATGCGTATATTTACAAAGAGGTAACTGAAACTGTGAGGCACACAAATATTTTTTTTTTTTTTTTCCATATTTTACATATTCTCTGTAACGAATTATTATTATTTTCAATTTCAGGGTTGGAACATATGAAACTAATAGAACACGTAGAGAATATTCTGATATTGAATAATTACGAATCATTTGAGATAAAAATGCGTTCAAAACCAATCCAGGTTTTTTTATGTGACTTTTTTTGATAAAGTTGTTACCAGTAGAAATAGAAAATATCAATTTTCACCTGGGGAAAACAATATGGATATGTCTATGAATTTTGTATCTAATGCTTTTGATAAGGAAATAGTTTACAAATTTTCTATCCGAGCATCAATATGCTTTTCTTTAGCGTGTTAAAAAAGCCTCAACAGTAAAAGTTCTTAGAATTTGGTATTGGTTTAATAGCTCTCGTGGTTATAATCATAAGCGAAAAATGGCTTGTCCTTTTATATAATAGGATAGATAAAAAAAAAAAAACATTCATATTTATACTATACAATATATTAATTACCAAGGAGAAATTAATATTAAGGTGTAATTACAAAAGCAATTATTCTCCCATATTTATTTATTAAAAATCATATAATGTTACATGATTGTCCAAAAATAATTTTTTATTTCATTTTTTGCGACGTTTCATGGTCATTGCCACATTATCAAGCTCTGAAACATATATGTGCAGTTGAATATTGTACTTTTTTCATATTTTTATTTATTACGATTTTTTGTATTTATATTGTTTTTATTGTTATTCATTAAGTTTTAATGTATGTAGATATTGACATGATACCAGTGACAAGACTTTTAGTCGACTAAAGATTATATTGGAAATGGATCTTGTATTTTTGGACATTTGTAAGGTAATTCATTAATTATATATAATGTTCATGGTCAAGTATACACTGCCGGTCAAAAGTTTGAGACCACCCTGAGCCAAAGTATGTAAATTTAAAAGTTTAATATCTTTAATATCGTTCCGCCTCTCTTTTTCTATCTAATTTTATGTTGATGTTTTTATTTATAAGTAAAAACACTTTGTTTCACTTTTGAAATTTTCTCTGTAATAAATCAATTACGAGCTATTCCACTCAGGAAAAAAAGGAACTTAGTTCATAAATATCTAATTAAATTTGAAATGGCTCAACAAAAATTCCCGCTGCCTTCATTTAATATGAATGGGAGATTTTCGTTTCTCAATTTTTAATTCAAATTTCAAATTTTTTAATCCAAGGTTATTCTGTCGGCAAACGAAATTGTTGGAATCAATATGGAAAATACAGTTTGTTTTAAATTATGTATTGAAAACTTAATTTTAATTTCTTCTCTTAAAGGTAGATGAACTTTAAAGATCTTGGTATAAACTATATAAATGCGTTTAATTTTATTTAAATCCATTTATTTTTCACCTAACATCAAGCTTTTAAATTTACTGGTATCGTTTCAGGGTGGTCTCAAACTTTTGACCGGCAGTGTAGATGCACATAATATACCTTATTCGCAATTTGCCATGCATGTGTGTTTTTGCATGTTTCAGAGCTTGATAATGTGGCAATGACCATGAAACGTCGCAAAAAAATTTGTTTTTTTATTTTATTTTTTATTTTTGGACAATCATGTAACATTATATGATTTTTAATAAATAAATATGGGAGAATAATTGCTTTTGTAATTACACCTTAACATTAATATTTCTATATATATTTTTTGAGTCATATTTTTTTTTTAATTTTGTTTTTATATTTACAATACTTAGTGTTCAGTTTTGACTAATCTATTCTCAAATAAACCCTAATATTCCGAACCATAATTTTTTTATTTTATTTTTTTTTTTATTTAGAAGTCCCAGTAGCATTAAGGTTATTTTTTACCACAGTAATAATTTTTTTTTCATTCATTACAAAAAAATTAAAAGAATTTTAGTTGATAGTGATCCGGTAAATATTTAATAATTAAAACCTTCTGACATTTTTAAAAAAAGCAAACAAAACCCTTAATTAGTTCTGATAAACTGTTTGCTCTAACTAATTGAAAAATGAGGCCATTGAAGATACACGATCTTAATTTGTAATGTCACTTTGAAAAAAAAAATTTATAAATTCTGTAAACTCGCTTTAAAAACACTTATAAATTATGCGTCATACTTTTTTTTATGTCTGAAAATTCATTGTTAAGTATTTTTGATCACACGACATGGAAAGTCAATCATGCTTTCCAATAGTAATGGATTTTCATGTAAAATGTTTATATGAAATAAAGGAAACAGCTGTTTTATTTTAAAATAACGTGTTTTAATTACAACAGCTGATCTAAAATCTAGAAGAGAAATTAAGTAAATTTTTGCTTCAATGTTGAGTTGTATAGTTAATTGAATGAATAACTTTTTTTTAAATTTAACTTGGATATATCTTTTGGCTGGGTTCTTTAGTTTTCTTGTGTTATGTAACATTTGTCGCTTGGATCCACCTTATAGTAACTATATTAGTTTGAATGAAGAAAAGTCAAGTTTTGTTTGTTGTTGCTCAAATCGAAAATTTGACGGGTTTCCCCATCAGAAGCTGTGGACTATAGTATAGATACATATATCCATGGTCTATTTTTTTCCCCCAATCAGGTAGAAATTGATTTTTTTTCTAAATAAATAATATTAATACTTATATAAAAATAAAAAGTTTACTAAAGGCAAAGGTTCTTCAGTCTAGACCCCTTAAGTGAGAGTATACTAAACCCATAAAATATCAGATTATAAAGTCAGTTGTTCATCATATCCTTATATCATTGTAACCATTTTATGAGCAAATTTTATATGTACAGTGTCCCGAATTTAAATGGCAAAACTTCAGGAACTTATAGGGGACCGAAAAACTAAGACAAAAAGTCTTTTAGAGATTTGCTCGTTTTTGCTTATTATGAGAAAATCGCAGAAAACGAAACAAAGAAAGTTTTCATTTTTATACTTATTTACATTTATACTTATGTTATGTTCTTTTTAATATAAATATTGCTCAAAATGTTGTCATCTAGCACCAATGCAAGCATTACATCTAGCACTCACTTGATAAATTGCAGCTAAACATTGTTCTGATGATATTTGGTGCACTGCATCTATGATTCGTTCTCTTAATTGCTCTCTTGAGTTGATTGACAGCGAATAAACTTTCTGCTTCAAGGTTCCCCTTACGAAGAAATCCATGGGTGTCATATCAGGTGGTCTGGGTGGCCAAGGTACTACTCCTCCACGTCCAATCCATCGTTGTGGATAATTTATATCCAGCCACGCTCGAGCAACTCTGCTATAATGAGCTGGACATCCATCAAGTTGGAACCACATTTCCATCCGCTGCTGTAAGGGAATGTCATCTAAGTAATCAGAAAAGTCGTTCTCCAAAAAATGTGTAAATTTGATACCATTCAATCTTCCAGGTAAAAAATATGGTCCCACCAGTCATCCGTTCCAAATTCCAAGCCAAACTTTAATAGCAAATTCATGCTGAAACCTAGTCTCTCTAATAGCTCTGGGATTTTCATGAGCCCATACATGATAATTTCTTTGATTAAAAATTCCTCCTCTTGTAAAGGTAGCTTCATCGGTCCATATAATTTTTAATGGAAATAAATTATCATCGCGAATTTTGTCAAGAAACCAGTTACCAACATTCAATCTCTTGACATAATCTTGAGGTAATAAATTCTGATATTTTTGAAGATGGTATGGGTAGCGATTATCACCTTTCAAAGTTCGCCATATTGCTTGCCGCGATATTGCTAATGCAGCAGATGCTCTAAGGATGCTAGTCTCAGGATTGTTATCGAAGTGGTGTTGGACACAATTTCTTCTCCGATAATCTGCTCTTATTGCTGCTTGGAATTGGTCGCCTTCATTACGTATTTAGAATGACCCAGTCTCTCGTAGTCTTTTAAAAGTTAACGAAAAGACTCGTCGATTAGGCACTCTTCTATTTGGAAATCCGCGCGCATGCTCCCGCACCGCTTCTAAAGCATTACCGTTACAGAAACCATACACAAAAATCATATCAGCGTATTCAACATTATAATATGTATGCGGCATTGTGGCTGATGCTATTCACACAAAAATATCTGAGTAACTGATTGAAGACTGATTTAGGAATTATAATCCTAGAAGGAAGCCAAAATAAAAGAATGTAAAGGATAACATTAAGTGCTTACATATCTCACTGCCTAGCCTGACGAACGTTGAAAGGTGATAATCGCTACCTGTAACATTTTTCTTTGGTTTCTTTTTTTGCGATTTTCTCTAAAACTAAGCAAAAACGAGCAAATCTCTAAAGGACTTTTTGTTATAGTTTTTCAGTCCCCTATAAGTTCCTGAAGTTTTGCTATTTAATAACAAGTGTATTATAAGTCTGTATAGGCAGGTACACTCCTACAGGTATAAATGACCGGTCTACCTGTCACAGGTAACCTGTCACATCAAACTGAGAGTGCAGATAAACAAATTGCCATTTCTTTTTTGTCAAAAACTGATTATGTAAGGTTTATATGAATGAAACTAGTTTCAGATTAGCCTGGATCTAACGACATTTGACCGCTAAAGGATATCCTAGGCTATTTCTTCCCAACAAATCAATTTCAAGTGAATAATCACATCTGTTATATGAAAATACTAAATAAATTTATTAATGCTATAAATATTTTATGATCACAAAGCTACTAAAGTATACTAGTTTCAGATCTGCCAGAAACTGACCATTTTTGACGGCCAAATGATATCCTGGCCATTCCTTCCCGAAAAATTATTTTCATCATTTTGGAAAATAATTAAATCTTTTCCTTTTTTGAGAAGACGCCCTCTTTCTGTTTAATCCTTTTAAAGGGCAATAAAGGATACTATTTTAAGATCTGCCAGGACCTAACGATTTTCAAAAATCGCAGGAGATTCTGTTATTGTTGTTCCTTGCGTTCATCACCTCTTGTATTCGATAACATATGGTTATGATGTGATTTCGAATATATTCTTTAGGGATATACCTAATATTTTTTTTTCATTTTTCCGTTTAGTTCTCACCTATTAATAAGATTTATAAGATATTGGTAATCAATTGTGGATAAATACAGCTGTTATTACACATAAAGAATTTTCAACACATTATTCGATGAAATAATACGTCTTCCTTTAACTCTTTGACGGATCATCAACTTGGTGTACAGAGGCTGTATGTGCCGTTTTGTAAATTAAAGCTGTTCTGAATCATCTTAGCTCCAAGGTATTGTTAAATTTTAAATTTGTATTAAATTAAATATTGATAAGGCTTTATTAGATGGTTGTGAACAGAGGTAAAAATAAATAAATTATAATAAAATCAAGAGTAATATTATTATTAATAAAGTATAATTTATTATGCTAATAGTAACACAATTGATGGACTAATGGGTCAACCATCCCCCTCTCGTCATACAATCAGATCATAACATAAATCAACCCAAAAAAAATAAATTAAATAAAAATACAATTCAAAATTATAATAAATAATTATTATATACAATCAGTTAAATATATATATTTTTTATTTTATTAAACAATTAACGAAATCTAATTTGAAGCTAAAACAATAGTCGAATCTTAGAATATTTACATATATACAATACCCTCAAGAATGTACAATATAAAAATACAAAAAGTAATTTCCCTGTAATACTATTTAAAATTATTACTTAATTTAAATTCATTTTTCATTATGATTCCTTTGCTGTCCTTAAAAATAAAAAAATTATTACATTGGCTGGATGTCAATACTTTTTTTTTTAATCATTTCACATTTTTCTAAGGTTTCTATATCGTTGTCGTCAGATATACTGGTATCTGGTGTCGCTTCTGGAGGCTGGTACACACTCAGTGAAATACTAAAAACAAGAATATAAACATATAATACATTTTAACACAAAGATACAGTGTTAAATATATATTAAAGTGGAATATATCATTTGGATGGATATCGATAGTTTTCTTAAGTAACGTTTTTTTAACACTCAAAAACGTAACATTTTGACATGCTCTAGCTCTGTTAGGGTTGCTCGTATCGAAAATTTGCCGAAAGTTCCAAATTAGAAATTTAATGGAAAATATTTTTTGTTAAATAATATTTTTCACTAGGACCGTTAATGAGCTATACTGATTTGAATGACATAAGACACGTTTTGACTAAATTTTTTATTTGTTGTGACTTATTGACGCACTCTAGCTGTGTTGGTGTTGCTTGGATCGAAATTTCTCGAAAAATTCCGAATCAGAAATTTAATAGAAAATATTTTTTGTTCTATAACATTTGTCGCTAAGACAGGAGCTATATTCGTTCGAATGAAACAAACACGTTTGAAACTTCTACTTTCACTCAAAATTTATTTCAAATAATCTTAATTTAATTTAATTATCAATTTAAGTAATTTTATCCTTTTATTTCTAAAATTTGAATTGGGAATAGCATATTGTTTTCCCTAATCAGAGAGAAATTAAGTTTTATGCGTTGAGCGTCTAAACAATTACGAAAATAATTAATAAATTAAAATGTAAACCCTTCCTTGTATTAATAGGTTGAAAACTTGCCTGTTTTTTTTATATGTGAAGAATACGTCAACTTTAGTTATTTCATATCAAATTGTGTGAAATCCATCAAAATCGGTTGGGAATGTTTAAGAAATATTTTTGAATAGAAAAATATTAAATAAGTCATGAAAAATTGGAGGGTAATTGAATATTTACTACATTCAGAAGATGAGAGCTTTTTTGACATACCATAAAATCGGGAGCTAAAGATAAATTGTACTAATCAATTGAAATTAAATAAGCACATATAATAATTATATATATATTATTACTATTACCTGAAAGCAATAAGAATGATAATGTCAACGGCCGCACTGACAAGAAATATGGCGCCAGGCATCGACTGTGACGTCGCAGAAAAGATTGAATCGTAGATAAAGAAAATCCCAGTTGGCATCAAGCACTCTCCAATATAGCATAAGCTTATAAATATTCCTAAACATACAAATATAATATACATTAATAATATATATGTTAAATTATTATTATGTGTGCCATGTCGCAGCCGTATAATAGATAATGAAAAGCCATCCCAAAGCGACTGGAAAACGCCAGTTTAAAAGTTTTAGTTCCAAGTATTACCGCCAGTGACGCTTCATTACCATAACAGAAAAAAAAATGGCGTTCAACAATAATGTTTTTTCTCGAACAGGTCGTCTTAGTTTTGATTAAAATCTTTAATTTCCCACTTAAGATATAAACAAACCCAAGGCGTTCTGTTTAGAGAAGATGTGGCGTTTATCAGCGAATATCTTAACCTTTAACTTTATTGTTTAATATTAATTAATATATTTCCAGACCCAGCAGTAGCTGGAACGAAAAAGGATATTTATGTCTGTATGTATTAATATATTGCTTTTGTCGCCACCTGTTGGCTTGTCCCATGTACTATAACTTAAGGTGTTCCTATGGTGATTAGAAAGAGGATTGGCACATGTTTTGAAGTTTGATGAACCCGTTCCCAATTAAAAAGAATATAGACTAAGTAATTTACTTTGGTGATTTTTTTCAGAACTGTGGTTACCGAACATTCCCTCTTCCAACCGAACACCCTTCAAATATTATAACGAATATAATATAACAAAGTATATTATAGATTAAAATATTTTTTCTATGTGGAAAATTGACGGTGGTTCGATCATGCGCAAACGATGCCAGAAGACAGACTACCCGAAGGGAAGACTTTACAGGAAATGGTCGAGAAGGATACCACGACTGAGGTAGCTGGACAACGTCCAAGATGACCTGAGAAGACTGGGAGTGAGAGGTTGGAAAAGGAATGCGGAATATAAAGAGGGATAGCTGTAGATTCTTTGTGAAGCCAGACTAGGGCTGTAGCGCTCAAGATAATAATAAAAATCTTAAAATTAAGATCGATTTAAACATCGCCAAGTCAATAAAATAATAAACATTATTTAATATATAAAAGTAACAATATTATTGTAACTTTATATAAATAAGTTTTTTATACATTATATTCACCCTACGCTGTTCCCTGTTAATAACAGAACGTTACGCAACCACAATTCGTCCGATTACGTGATTGCCATTATAGCGTTGTATTACAAACCGGCTAGACGTTATTAGTCCAGTCAATAACTATATTCAACATTTGCTTCAAGTATTAGAAACGTATATATGAAATTAAAGTAAATTTAATGCTCTACAACTTTGATTTAACATTTATTTCTGTGAAACGAACGTGAAAGAAATTAGAAGCATATGTTTGACAAAAAGTGAGATAAAAATTATCGATTATCAATAACCTATATCTCGAAAACGATTGAAAGTTCGACAAATATGTATATAAACAATTTTATAGGAAATTTAATCAGCTTTAATTTTGATTTGACACATGTTTTTCTAGAATCCACCGTTTTCGAGATATAATCGAAAAACCTAAAAAATCGGACCTTCTCCCTTCTTCCCAACCGTTAGGTCAAAAATAATATTTCATGCACTCTACACCCCTCATTTCAGCTCTCATTGATTAGACTAAATGCAATCCGGCTGCTGTGTATATGTGTATATATATATGATCTACACTTACCGACTTCATCGTTGCCTACTGACTTCGTGATGATGGATTTAGGAACAGTAAAAAGAAATATTTTCAAAAAGTCCAACCAGGCAACTGTGGAGAAGAATTAAATAAATTAATTTCAATAAAGTATTATATGAACTAATTATTTCAATTTAGTTTTTAAAATAAAACTCACAAAGTGCTAGCTGTAAAGTTGTCGCTGCGAACGCTAGAGATGCTGCAGAAATCGCTGTTACGATTGCGCTTATCGTTCCGACTTTGAAGTCTGACCACTTGAGTACTTTGGTGAACAACGGAGGGGAGGCCATGGAACCTATTGTAGATAATTATATCGATTTTAATTATATCGATTCATGTTATTTAATTTCATTATAATATGTTAAGAAAGAAATATTGTAATGATAACTATAATTGGGTCCAACTTACTGGCTAGTCCAGTGAGAAGCCTGTAGGATGTGTAGACACCTGCTCCTGTCACAGTGAACTGGAACCCTTGTTGTAAGTAATACAGGTAGAGGTTGACTTCCGCTGTAATATTTGAATAACATTAAATTAATTTTATAAATTATTAAGAATACTATTTATTTATACTATTATATAAAAGGACAAGCTATTTTCATTTATGATCACCACGACAACTTCTGAACAATCTGTACCAAATTTTTAACCACATCTTTGTTATACTCTTTATATAATTATACCATAGGGAGGTTTAGCAATAATAAAATATACTAATTTTCAATTAATTTCTTATTTAAAAAAGCGATAATATGTGAATAAAAGTGAAGTTTAAAAATTGACAGATAGGTTGCTATCGCCATTATACGTGAGGGGTTACAGAAATACAGCGTAAGGGTAGCTTTACTGTTCTTAATTTGTTATTATTATATACATTTAAACATATCCTCAAAATTATTTATTTTTAAATATTTAAGAGTATTTAAACATTTACCCTTCATCGTAAACCTACGACTTCCTGCCCTACAATATCATTTAATGATATTCTACTAATCCCTGTTGAACAGATCCGCTACCTGGGACTCCACCTAGACAAACGTCTAACTTGGAACCCACAGACAAGACTAAAACTATAAGAAAAATTGCACTTTCGACTCCTTCAACATTTACTCGACAGACGTTCAAACCTTCCGTTTAGTTACAAAAGACTTGTTTACATAACTGTAATTAGATCTATTTGGACGTATGGAGTTGAGTTTTGGTGCTTCACTAAACCAACCAATTCATTTCGTATCCAATCCTTAAAAATCCAAAATCCTGTGAAAAATCCTCAATGCCCTCTACTTTGTCACGAACAAACTTATCAACAAAGAGCTTAATATATATATAGATCTTAATATTCCTTATATCTCTGACATAGCCCAAACCAGATATCTATTCTTTCATAGCCAACTTTATAATCACTCAAATCCATTAGTATCACAACTCGCTTCCCACTCTATTTGAGATAACCCTCTGAGGTGCCTGAAAAGAAGATGGCCACGGGACCTTCTAATATAGCCCTTCATTATAGAACCTTAGAAGTGCTCCCAAGAGGAAGTTTCTTTCAAGCAATTGACATGTCATTTTTATTGTATATAGTTGTAAAATTTACCTGCAGAGCAAGTGTTTATAAGGCAGCTGCTCAACAACATCAACCAAATGACTGCGTTGTTGGGCCTCGATTTGAAGACGGCCTTCAACTTCTTGAACGTTTGCCATTTGCTTCCTTCGACTGCCTTCCGGGATTGGCTTTCGTTCATCGAGATGACGAGGGCCAATGTAAAGAGGTGGAGAGTTATGACGAGGACAAAGAACCACCTGTAGCCGAAGAACTCTAGGGCGTATCCGGATAAGGCGTAGGATACGCAGTTACCTCCGACGAGTGCTGCAGTGTATAGTCCCAGCCTAAGGGAATAAATTACACAATTTATATTAATTAAATAATAATCTATTTAATTATGATTAACGAATTAATTTACACTTTTATTGGTATTATTTTATTAAAAAACTTCGATGGCTAAACATTCATCTTCAGTTCTGGGGAGATCTAACAGATATTTGTCTCCTCAGAACTGAAGATGAATGTTTAGCATTCGAAACTAGTTTTCTAATAAAATAATCGCAATAGAAGTAGCAATTAATTCATCAATCCTAACTGTATTGATCCTTCTATACCATCATGCGTACCTCAAGAAATAATCTAATTGTTTTGTTTCATACCAGACTTATACGACAAGAAAGTTCTTAATTTTTGACTTCTTAACCATTTATTTTACGTTTCTTACTTAACTTTTTTAATATTAAGAAAGTATAAAAAAAAAAAAAAATATTTTTTTAATTATATATATTCATGCAATTATTTATATTTGTCGTATTCTCTTCGAAGGTCTTTTAGGATCTAACGATTTTGTATGCCTTCATGGGCATCTTTGGCCACTTATTCACGATTAATTTTAGTCCTTTTGAAAATTTAATTAATAATTACGTTTTTTATAAAAAGACACTCCCTTTTTCTGTTTCATCGTTTTCGCAAGGAGACTAAAGGATACATTTTCGAGATATGACCTTATGTAAGACCTCATACAGTTAAAACTCGATAAGTCGAAGTTTTTGTGATAACAAATTTACATGGTGTTATCAATTTTTCGTGATATCGAGTACACAAAAAAAAATTTTGTTTGACCTATCGAGTTTTTCCTATAATATATATTTTGTAATTAATTTTAATGTCTATAATAATTTATCCTAAGAAAAGTTTACAGAAACGGAGATTCTAATAAAATACATATGGTATGTAATAAATTACATAATTTAAAATAGTTTGTTACTTTATCCTGTATATATGTAGGGGTGCGACGATTTATCACTTGCAGAACTGTGTGCAAAGTAGCAAAGACCTCAGCTTCAACCTCTGGTAGCCATGTTTAATAAAGAAACAACTAACAGAATAAATGTCTGTCTCCTCCCCGAAATGAAACAGTACAGAGGATATGGCTGAGATAGACTGCTTTGTACATGTTCATGGTTATAGGAAACTTCGACTTTGTTGGTTCGAGTAAACGAATACAATTCATCATATAAAGATTATCGGGAAATAGTGTTCAGTTCGACTTAACGAATTTTCATTGAAAATTCCTATATTTTTGTAGACATAAATTATTTGAGAATGAAGATTTGGATGGTCTTTTAGTGAACAAGGAATTGCCTAATCAGGTGATACTCCTCTGTAGATAGGGCTGAATTGATAGTACTGTTTGGCAGTACTGACATTTAGGTATGGTTTCATTGGTACCTAGATAGACAAACTACACTTATTGAATAAATAGTAAACGGTCGAAAACAGCCATCTTTAAGGCGTCAGACGGCAGTGTAACAAGCTACTAACTTCGTCTTGGCAACAATTGTTAGTAACGCTTGGATGATATACATATATGTTTACCGTAAAATGGGGTCCATTTAGTACAGTTTAGACATGTTTGTAAGTGTCAAACTAGCAAATCCAAGTATTTCCTAGTAATTTTTTATCTGAATTAGTTATTCCTGCTGAATAATTTATGACGTGGTTCACGCCTGTATCTAGAAATGAATGATTTAAAAAAAAAAAAGTACTAATCACTCCCAATACAGTGGGGTCACATTAGTACTCGACTCTTTTAATAAATAATCCCAAATTGTTGGGTCCATCTAACAATCTATCCCCATGAATACAGTATAATATATATATATATATATATATATATATATATATATATATATATATATATATTTTATTTATTTAATTAAAATTTACAACTGTATATACAAATATATTATACATCAAGTAAATACGATGATAATGATAAAAATTACACGTCACCTGTTTTTAAAGCAAACTACCCATTTGGTAGCACTTATAAAGGTTCTATATAATGAATTATATTAGAAGGTCTCGAGGCCATCTTCTTTTCAGACGCCTCGGAGGATTATCAGGAATGGAATGAGAAGCAAGTTGAGAAACTATGGGTTTTAATGGTTGTGGAGTTTTCTATGAAAGGATAGGTATCTGGTTTGGGCTAAGTCAGAAACGTAAGGATATTAAGATCTTTGTGATAAGTTTGTTTTGACGAATTAAGGAGCATTTAGGATTTTTCTAAGGATTTTGGATTGTAAGGATTGGATACGAGATGAATTGGATGGTTTAGTGGAGCCCCAAAGCTCAACTCCGTACGTCCAGACAGTGGGAGCTTTGAACGTTTTTCAAGAAAATGTTGAAGTAGTCGAAAACGACGGGCAGTTTCTTGTCATTTTAGCCTTGTGTGTGGATTCCAAGTAAGACGTTTGTCCAGATGGAGTCATAGGTAGCGGATCTGTTCAACGGGGATTATTGGGACATCATTAAAGGATACTGAAGGACAGTAAGTCATAGGTTTACGACGAAGGGTAAAGGTTATTTGATAGGATTCATTTTGATTCTCCATTTTCGACACCATTCTTGAAGGTTTAAGATATGAGATTTGAGTGTCTGGGAGGCAATAAACGGATCATTGTTTACTGATAACGCACAAGTGTCATCAGCATAAGTGGTGAGGATGGTGCTATGATGCGTAGGGATGTCAGCTGTATACACCGTATAGAGGATTGGACCTAGGATACTTCCTTGAGGAACACCTGCTGATTGGTTAAAGAGAGAGGAATAAGAAAAGTTATGATTAACTGATAGGAGCGGATAATACAAAATATATTAGTACAGAATTATACAGATATAATTGAGATGTAGATGCTCATTTGACGTCGTAAGGAGCCCACGAAACGACTTACGCGCTCTCATTTGATAAAAGTCGACGCAACAACCTGTCAGAAGGAAATCACCACAAAAATAGTTGTTTGTACCAATTTTACCCCACCGTACTAATGTGACCCCATTTTACGGCATATGATACATACAAGATATGCTTAAGTAAATATCGATTACTAACCTGGCAGTCCTATCCTCTACCGAAGACTGATCTGTAATGACTAGCAAGGCGCCGACGTAGAAGAGCTTATTGCCACCAGCTAGGCCGTACAGAACTCCATCCGCGAGGCTGGTCACCCAAGGTGAAACGTCCCATCTGCAGGCACCGAAGAGCTCGATGGACACACCGACCAACTCGCCGACGAGGGACAAGTACATGATCGGCTTGTTGCGTCCTGTGTAGTCCCTCCATGATCCGGCCAGCAGGAGTACAACTGCGGGCAGTACTTCGCGCAACGTACCACGGACTGTTGTGATATCTGCAAAGAAACATTTACATTAATAACCTGTAGAAGGTATAGAAATCCATAACTAAAACGAACATAACACATAACAACGTAACAAACCTATTTTTTTTACTAACAATTTATTGATGTTTACAATTGTATACATTAAATACAAGTTATCAAGATAATGGTCCTCAGAAAGAAGAAACAAGCCCACCCCAAAAAATATTACATAATAGGAAACCACTGGCTCGAAGTGGTGAACAACTTCCAGTACCTTGGATCCACAATAAATGATCTACTGGGTGAGGAGGAAGATGTAAAGAAAAGGAATGTGATGGGGAATAGAGCATGATTATGTATGTCTAAGATTCAGAGGAACAGGCTAACCAGTAAAAAATTGAGGATTTACTGTTTAACTGATTAAACCTGTGGTAACCTATGCCAGCGAAACCTGTACCAAGAACAAAAAGAGAAGCGATCTACTGGACCGGTTTGAGAGAAGAATACTTAGGAATATTCTGGGACCTGTAAACCAAAATGGAATATAGCAGAGAAGGAAAAATAAGGACCTGTACAAGTAATACAAAGACCTTAATATAGTATGTACTCCAAGACATACGGCGGATGAAAATGAATTGGTTGTACGAGTATATATGGATAAATGGAATTCAGAAGTTGAAAAAGCCATGAGCCGCTAAGAAAAGGTGAAGAAGAAGAAATACAAGTAAATTTCAGCTAAATGATTACAATGACATGTATTATTTTAAGAACTACTCACTAGTAGCAGTTCAATAAAAGTTCTCCATTAGAAGGTATTTTGGCCATCTTGTTTTCAGACGCCTCGGAGGATTATCGGGAATCGAGTGTGAGGCAAGTTGTGAGACTAATGAAGTCGATTGGGCATACCCATAGTGTATTATATTTCATAGTAAACTCCATAGAGTGTAGGATGGTTATCCGGTCCGGGCTAAATCAGCAACATATGGAAGGGCTAAGAATTTCACGAAGAATTTTGGAACGTAAGGATTGAAAGATGTGGAAGAAAAATTGGAATGAAATCTGGTATGTAACAAACATATTTAAGCTTATTTATGGGTGGTTTCTCGGCTTTTAATTTCGTGACGGAAATAGTTAACAATTTCTTGTTAAAAATAATTTTCACGTATATAATTCTTACAAACCAAATCCTTCGTAAAATCCTAAATCCGCCTTATTATCACAATTAAACTTATCCATAAAGATTTTAATATCCCATATGTTTCAGAATTGGCCCAAACAAGATACCTATCCTGCCGTGACAAAAGACACACCCCCTTGAATCCAGTAGTCTCCCAACTTGCTTCCCATTCTATTCCCTGTAGCCCGAGGTGCAAGATAAGAAGATGGTCTAGAGACCTTTTACTATAGAACGTTTATTAAAGTGCCACCAATGGGTGGTTGCTTTACAGGTTATTGTAATTATCTTTTCAAAACATTTACTCGATTTATTATATACTATTTACAACTCTATACATGTATAGAGTTGTAAATAGTATATAAATACATTTTTTGATTGATCTGTTTTTTTCTAAATTGTAAATTTATCATATTAAGGACCCTCCAATGGAGTTCGATAAAAAAAAAAAACCAAGTGATAAACCATATTTTTTGAATAAACAATTGACGGTCGAGACCGCCATCTTTGTAAATGGTAAACACCCCAAGCTTATGTAGTTCGGTATTTGTTTCAGTAAACAGATCTGCAATGGATTTCTTAAAAAAGGCCCTAAGTCATATTAATTCATTTAATCATTTAAGCACGTCAAAAATTAGTCGCATTTTATCAAACTTAATGCCGGAAAACGCGGAACCTTAGTTTCTACTTAACTGTAAAAAAAAACAAAAAAAAAAACATGAGATATCCAACAAAAACATGTTATCTATTAATTCTGAATAATACCGTCTAAGTTAAACAAATTTTTTAATCTGATATTCACCTCGATTTCTGACAACTTAGTAAACTACAATATTAGTAAACTTAAAATCGGTAGCTCTTAAACCAAGAAATAAATCATATAAATCATTATTTATGTTAAGAACTACTCTAGGTTTTCAATCATACTCCTCCATTTTGATATAGTGATCACCACTATTGTTATAATTATATATATATATATATATATATATATATATATATATATATATATATATATATATATATATATATATATATATATAGAGAGAGAGAGAGAGAGAGAGAGAGAGAGAGAGAAGTAGTTCTTAACATAAATAATGATTTATATGATTTATTTCTTTGACTTGGGAATGAAAGCGACTTCGCTATTTTCAAGTCAACATTTTAGGGTCTGTCAGTATTAATTATGATTTTTGACCATCGTCCGAGAATGAGAAGGTTGGATGACATAGAGGAAGGACTTGAAACAATTGGAAGTTGGTTGGAAGTACAATTGGAAGAGGATGGAGGAACGTTGCTGACGAGAGACCAATTTGTGGCAAAGATCTTGTCCTTCGAGAGCAGCAGCGCCGAACATAATAATAATTATTTAATAATGTATAAATTAATTAAATTATTCTTACAGCTATTAATTGTATACTGTATACTGTATTATTACGATAATATTGTAATAATTACAATTAAAGAAAGTTGGGGAAAAATCAAGTATTTCTTGACGTTGAATGGAAAAATGTAGAAAGGGAAGGGATTACGCTTCCAAAAAATTAGAGTATCAGGAACTCCACGAAATGAAGTGGATGAAAAAATCAAGGATTATAAGCAATGAGAAGTTACATCGCCAGTACAAAACACCAGATTTAGTGGTTACTCTCAAGCAACAAAAATTGGTTGGGATATGTACAAAGGATAGATTCGTCGATCAACGACAAAATTTATGATGATTGGAAAATCCGATTTAGGAAAGGAAGAGAAAGACCAAGATAGTGCCGGAAGTATGGATTCAGGGCGGACCTGAAGACCCTTGGTTTGAGGAGTAAGCAGATACCGAAATAAATGGAGGCGGATTGTAGAATTAGGCTAGTCAATGAGTACTGAAATAAAGGGTGTAGTGTGCATGAAATATTCGATTATTTTTAACTTCACAGCTTCCTTAGGAATAGTTAGAAGGTAAACATGGGGAGAAGCTTATTTTTTTTTATTTTTCGATTATATCTCAAAAACGGTGGACTTTAAAAAAATATGTTACATATCAAAATTAAAGCTAATTAAATTTCCTTTAAAATTGTTTCTATACATATTTGTCGAACTTTCAACAGTTTTCGAGATATACGTTATTAAAAATCGATAATTGTCGAGAAAAAAGATAATGTTTACCTCACTTTTTGTGAAACATTTGCTTCAAGTGCCAGAAATGTATATATTAAATTATAGTAAATTTAAAGCTCTATAACTTTTATTCTGACATTTTTTATGAGAAACGATCGTGGAAGGAAGAAAAAATTTTTTGACAATAAGTGAGGTAATTTTTTTTTTTTTTTAATCCATTTTCAATTACGTATATCTCGAAAACGATTGAATGTTCGACAAATATGTATAAAATAAATTTTATAGAAAATTAAATTAGCTTTAATTTGTATTTGTAACATATTTTTCTAGAGTCCACCTTTTTCGAAAAACCCAAAAATGGGATCTTCTCCCGTCCTCCCTACCGTTAGTTCATCCTCCAGGGGCGGGTTCTTTTAGTATGTTTATCTTGTAACTACTTCTAACGAGGTAAAAAATAATCGCATATTTCATGCTCTCTACAATATGTTTATTGACTGGGCTAGAAGTCATACAAGGAATGAAGCGCCATATTTTTTTTTATATATATTTTTTTTTTTTTTTGGACGGGTCTTAATCTCCTGATGTACTCAAACTAGTGTAAAATGAACGGGATATCCTAAAGGTTACCAATCTATTATAGTGTAGAGTGAGAAGGTCAAGGTTTATTTTACAGGAACATCACGAAATAAATTTCAATGGACCCAGGTGGGATTCAAACCGAATTATTTTTTGCTGAGATTGGGTGTGTCAGAATTAGGGCTTCGGGTTTCCCATACCTTGTTATTTATTTATAATTTTAAGTTGTACGTACTGGAACCTAATCGATCACAACTCCAGTCCACAACTATCACACAAACATCCTCTAAAATTAACTATTTCTCATCTAATTATTATTTATTTTAATTATACGACGAATTTTCACAACTACATGCCAAATAATCTGCTCAACAATAAAAACTTTTAATAGATTTAGCAGCCAATTCCTTCAAATATTATTTAAGTGGAAACTGAATCACTCAATCGGTTGAAAAAAAAAAAAAAAAGCTATTGGTATAATGAGACGGTTGAAATAGGCGCAGTCAGTTTACGTAACTCCAAAGGCGACTTGCCAAATTAAATCGATTATTTGAAGAATTAGTGACGTAAACATGACGTATAAAGTCTGGACATCACATAAAAGTGAATCATGTAACGGCACCATTATGTAAAATTATATGAAATTAACTACAACCCCATAATTGAAGAAAATTAATATTATCTGCACTCTAAGTGGAATTGTTTTCTAAATTGCTCAGAACCATGGATTAATAAAGATGGGATAGTAATTATCAACTTATAACTGATATTATGATTACTAATAATAATTTTTTTTTTATATAACAATTTATTGAAATTTACAACTGTACAAAATTTATACATCAAGTAAATGTGCTGTTAACTATTACAATAACGTGACAAAACTTGAAAAGAACTACTCATCAGTAGCACTTTAATAAAAATTCTACACTAGAAGGTCTCTGGGCCATCTTCTTTTCAGACGCCTCGGAGGATTATCAGGAATGGTGTAGGATGCAAGTTGAGAAAGGGGATTTGAGTGGTTATGGAGCTTACTATGAAAGAATAGATATCTGGTTTGGGCTAAATCAGCAACATATGGAACATTAAGATCTTTATGGATAAGTTTATTGGTGACAAAGTAAGGAGCATTGAGGATTTTTAGAAGGATTTTGGATTGTAAGGATTGGATACGAGATGAATTGGATGTTTTAGTGGAGCCCCAGTAATAATAAATTTAAAAAATGATATTGTGATTAAGATAACAACATAAGTCATTTTTCAGTACTGAATTGTTTCCGAAATAAATAAAATCTTCTAAATCCCTGACTGGGAAAAACATTTGATCATGGATACGTCTATTTAAAATCTACTGAGTTTTCCAATATACATTTTAGAATTAAAGGATCAAATTACTTAAATTAATAATTTAATTAAATTAACAATCAATGATTATTCTAAATAAACAAATTTAAAAGAAAATATGGGTTGCAAACTTGACTTTTTTCATTCAAATCAATATAGGACCTAGACGGTTAGATCCTAGACCTAGCAACGAATGCTATAATATAAAAAATATTCTCCGATTAAGATTCTGATAATAGCCCAGTCGATAAACACTTTGTAGAGTCCATGAAACGTCCGTTAATTTTCGACTTCATAGCTTCGTTAGCAGGAGTTAGAAGGTAAACATACTAAAAGTCCCCGCCCGTGGGGGGTGATCTAAAGTTAGGGGGAGGGGAGAAGGTCCCATTTTGGGGTTTTTCGATTATATCTCGGAAATTGTGGACTTTAGGAAAATATTCTATAAATCAAATTAAATCTTATTAAATTTCCTATAAAATAGTTTATATAGATATTCGTCGAACTTTAAATGGTTTTCGAGATATGCGTTATTAAATATCGATACTTTTCGAAAAAGAATATTTACCTCAACTTTTGTCAAATATTTGCTTCAAATGCCAAAAACGTATACAGGGTGAGTTGCTACTCGTGGGACAAACTTCACCAGTAGATTCGACACCAAAAAATGAACAAAAAAGTTCATATTAACCATGGTCCGATTCTCAACCATTTCGTAATAATTTCGTTTTTTTTCGATTTTGAAAGATACCACTACCTGGTGTCGAAAAATCGTGATATCTTTTAATATAAAAATTTCTCCGAAAATCTGATAGCACCGTTAAAATTTACATTAATTTTTCAATAAGATTATTACCATGGCAAATTATTTGGGCCTCTTTTTTGTGCTTTATTTCAGCCAGAACAACAAAATAAGTGAAAAATTTTGTGAATTGGAAAATGTTTAAAGTAATCCAGAGTTTTTAATTTTAGTCTTAGATGGCAGCAAATTTGAGGAAAAATATCTTATTTAATTGCGCTTCTAACGCACTCGTCATTTTTTAATTTGGTGTTTTTGAGACCAAGAAATCGATGACATTAAGAGAAAAAATGATGGTTCAAGGATTGTTAATGTTTAGAGTTTGCATTTTAGATTTGAAAAAAACAAAAAACAAATACATAGAAACTCACCATTAATCTCATCGGTCCCTACTTCGATTTTCCGGCGGAGATTAACTGGCCCAATTTATTTAAATTTTCTCCAAAACACGCCACCCACCTTGCTATAGGACCTTCCTTTACAATTGAGGGAAAACCTAATTTTTCAGCACGATGGTGCGCCTCCGCACTCCTCTAGAATAGTTCAGACGTATTTGAACCGAACATTCGAAACGTGGATCGGCCGAGGTGGGACAGTCCTATGGCCACCATGATCTCCTGATCTTAATCCCATGGACTATTTCGTCTGGGGATATCTCAAGGAACAAGTCTATCGCACTGAAGTGACAAACATAGACGATTTGAGAGCAAGGATCTTCGCCGCTGCAGAAAAACTTCGACGTGTTCTCAGTTTTGGTGTGACAGTTGGGAGTATGAGAAAACGGGCACGTTTGTGTATAGCGGAGAACGGCTTCCAATTTGAACATTAATTAAAATGATTAAAAATAAATGAATTTTAAAGATTAATGGTGAGTTTCTATGTATTTGTTTTTTGTTTTTTTCAAATCTAAAATGCAAAACTCTCAAACATTAACAATTCTTGAACCATCATTTTTTCTCTTAATATCATCAATTTCTTGGTCTCAAAAACACCAAATTAAAAAATGACGAGTGCGTTAGAAGCGCAATTAAATAATATTTTTTCCTCAAATTTGCTGCCATCTGAGACTAAAAATAAAAGCTCTGGATTACTTTAAACATTTTCCGATTCACAAAATTTTTCACTTATTTTGTTGTTCTGGCTGAAATAAAGCACAAAAAAGAGGCCCAAATAATTTGCAATGGTAATAATCTTATTGAAAAATTAATGTAGATTTTAACGGTGCTATCAGATTTTCGGAGAAATTTTTTAGATTAAAAGATATCACGATTTTTCGACACCAGGTAGTGGTATCTTTCAAAATCGAGGAAAAAACGAAATTATTACGAAATGGTTGAGAATCGGACCATGGTTAATATGAACTTTTTTGTTCATTTTTTGGTGTCGAATCTACTGGTGAAGTTTGTCCCACGAGTAGCAACTCACCCTGTATACGAAATTTAATTAAATTTAATGCTCTACAACTTTGATTTTGACATTTTTTCTGAGAAACGATCGTGGAAGGAAGAAGGAAATTTTTGACGATAAGTGAGGTAATTTTTTTTTTTTTAATCCATTTTCAATTACGTATATCTCGAAAACGATTGAATGTTCGACAAATATGTATAAAATAAATTTTATAGAAAATTAAATTAGCTTTAATTTGTATTTGTAACATATTTTTCTAGAGTCCACCTTTTTCGAGATATAATCGAAAAACCCAAAAATGGGATCTTCTCCCGTCCTCCCTACCGTTAGTTCATCCTCCAGGGGCGGGTTCTTTTAGTATGTTTATCTTCTAACTACTCCTTAGAGGCACTAGAAGCAAATGTTTGACAAAAAATAAGGTATAATTTATTTATTTTTGTAAATTATCGATTTTTAATAACGTATATCTCGAAAACAGCTGAAAGTTTGACAAATATGTTTGAAACCAATTTTATAGAAAATTTAATTATCCTTAATTTTGACTTGCATTTTTTTTTTTTTTTTTTTTCTAGAACCCACCGTTTTGAAAATATAATAGAAGAACCCAAAAATGGACCTTCTCCCCTCCCCCTTACCGTTAGCTCACCCCCCAGGGGCGGGGACTTTTAGTATGTTTCTTCTAACTATTCCTAAGAAGCTATGAAGTCAAAAATTATCGCATATTCTATGCACTCTGCACCCCTCATTTCAGCGCTCATTGACTGGACTATAAGTATTTAAAACAATATACAGTGGCCCAGTCTGCTGAAGTGTCAGGAGTATCGGATTGAAGGGTTTGCTGCAATTCTCGTTCTGAACAATGGAACGTTTTCAATTGTTTAAAAATTGAACAAACTTGCTACTAGCAAACATGAGAGTCATTCCCATCTTATGATTCACATGATAACTAACAATCGAAGCTAATAAATACCTAACAGAACAAATATATTTTATATTTATCACAAGATTTTACATAAGTTGCAATATCCGGTAGGTTGGAGCTACCTCATTTTTGCAGCAAACTTCAATAATCTTAACACCAGTAGCGCCGTTTCTAATTCTTTTGATATGGGTAGATATTTTTTTTTTTTTTTTATATAAAGAAGCTACTTAGCAAATCTCTAAGTTAGGGAACGATTTAACAAAGCAATAAGTTAGCAAGTAGCTAGTGTTCTAGCAACGCTTTTCACAGGTTTAGCAGACTGTTATTGGGTTGTTTCACATGAAATGTCCGATTTTATAATATTTGAAATACATAGAGGATTTTGCGAGTCTCTGTTGTTGAAAAAGCTCGATACATGGGTACCTCACGATCTCACTGAGCGACAGCAATTGAAACGTCTTGAGACCTGCGTTTCGTTGCTTGCTAGGCAAAAAAACCGACCCTTTCCTTGAAAGAATAATAACTTGCGACGAAAAATGGATTGCTTATGACAATCAGCGTCGGTCAGGTCAGTGGTTAGACATCGACGAAAGCCCAGGACAAATGCCCAAACCAAATTTGCACCCGAAAAAATTGATGGTTACAGTATGGTGGTCCATGGCTGGAATCATACATTATTCCTTTTTGCCTAGAGGTGAGACCATTACATCTACAACCTACTGCAATGAAATTGGCCAAATGCACGAAAAATTATTGAAAAAACAACCTGGATTGGTAAATCGGAAGGGCCCTATACTCCTACACGACAACGCTAGACCCCACGTTTCAAAACTTACCATGCATAAATTGAAAGAGCTGGGGTACGAAGTTCTTCCGCACCCACCATATTCTCCCGACTTGTCTCCAACAGATTATCACCTTTTCAGGAATTTAGACAACTTCTGCAGAGGAAAAATTTTTGCAAATGATGCTGAAATCATAAGTGCGTTTTCAGATTTTGTTTCACTTCAAAGCTCAGAGTTTTTCAAATCCGGGATAAAAAAGTTGTTGTCACGTTGGGAAAAATGTGTAGAAAAAGAAGGTAAATACTTCGAATAAAATTATATTGTTTTCATATTGTATTTTTACTAAAATCCCTATACCTTGAAAACGGACTTTTCATGTGAAACAACCCAATAGTTATTGGTGAGATATCTAATGCTCTAGCAACCGGGCATAAAACTATTTAAATAAATAAGTTGGCTTGAAATATTCATCATTTTTTTTTTTTTCAATACGTACTAAGCTTTTTATCTATTCAGCGATTTTTAATTCATTAATATTTTTTGAAATTTGGTATCGCACACAAAAAATGTACGAATTGACTTTAATGCTCCCAAAACGTGCATTATTTAACGAAAATCGTATAGTAAAAGTGTCTTAAATTAAATAAAATTCTGTTCTCAGAATTGATTGGATAATGGCACGCGTTTCTTTTCTGATTTTAATTCAATTGAACACTTACCTTATTTTTTAATGTCGTTCGCAAAAATGCGATAGAATGAATAAATTTCATTCGAAAATTTCTCATTGGGCCCAGGTAACTCGATTATTTCGGTGTATATCTGTGCATTCTAGAAAAAAAACTCACAGGGTTGTTTGTTTTTAATTTATTGATCTAGAATATGTATATATATAGTGTGAGTTATTAACTACTTGCTAAGACGCACCTAGACGTACAGAATACAAATTTATGGCTCTACCAAAAAGTTCATCTGAATATTTAAACGGTTTTAGCCAAAATTTTGGGTATGATTGTACAGGCAACTCCCTATATCGGAAACAATATCTAACACCAAAAATCAACTTGTCAACAATTCATTAAATAAAACTTTGGAGATCCACTAAGCTATCTAATCCAATTCAAAAACCCTCGTAAAACCCTCTATGCTTCTTATTTTGTCACAATTAAACTTACCTATAAAGATCTAAATGTCCCATATGTTGCTGGATTGGCCTAACCTAGATTCCTATATTTCCATAGTACCAAAATTTATTGAAGTGCTGCCAATGGGTAGTTCCTTTACATATTATTTACATGTAACTATAATCATATTTTCGCACATTTACCTGATTTACATGTTGTTTACAGTTGTATTATAGGAAGTGTAAATATCAATAAATAAAAAAAATATATTTTTTTTTAATAATTATTTATTGAAATTTACAACTGTATACAATATAAAAATATAATACATCAAGTAAACGTGATGATACTGATAAAAATGACACGTCACTTGTTTTTAAAGCAACTACCCATTGCTAGCGGTTATAAAGCTTCTGAAGTACTATATTAGGTCCCGAGGCCATCTTCTTTTCAGGCGCCTCGGAGGGTTATCTGGAATGGAATGAGAAGCAAGTTGTGATACTAATGGATTTGAATGGTTGTGGAGTTTGCTATGAAAGGATAGATATCTGGTTTGAGCTAAGTCAGATACGTAAGGTATATTAAGATCTTTGTGGATAAGTTTGTTTGAGACGAATAATGAGCATTGAGGGTTTTTCTACGAATTTTGGATTGTAAGGATTGAAAAAAAAAAGAAGGAATAATTTTATTTTCATTTATTCTTCGTCACTTCAAGCTGTATTTTGTGAATATTTTTATTTCAGCACGACTGGGAACAACTGTTTGAATCTGATACATGCGTATTTTTTATTAAATAAATCATCGAAAAAGTAACCTTGTGTTATGTATGTATATTTATTTTAAATAAATAAAAAACTAAAAAAAAACTGTACCAATACGTCCATGAAGAATCTTGCGTTCATTACTTAAAAAAATATGTCAAGAATAAAACGAAAAGAAACAGCCCGTCGTTACAGACTACTTCAACATTTACTAGACAAACGTTCAATGCTCCAAATTAATTACAACAGACTTATTTAGATGACTGGGATTAGATCTATTTAGACGTACGGAGCTGAGCTTAGGGGCTCTACTAAACCATCCAATTTATCTCGTATTCAATCCTTACAATCTAAAATCCTTCGAAAAATCCTCAATGCTCCTTACTTTGTCACCAATAAACTTATCCATAAAGATCTTAATGTTCCATATGTTGCTGATTTAGCCCAAACCAGATACCTATCCTTTTATAGAAAGTTCCACAACCACTCAAATCCACTAGTTTCTCAACTTGCTTCCCACTCCATTCCAGATAATCCTCCGAGGCGTCTAAAAAGAAAATGGCCTAGAGACCTTATAGTGTAGAATTTTTATTGAAGTGCTTGTGATGAATAGTTCTTTTTAAGTTTGACATTTAACTATTAACACATTTACTTGATGTATATATTTTCTAGAGTTGTAAACTTCAATAAATTGGTATTAAAAAAAAAAAAATAAATTATAATAATAAAGATGTGAATGGAGGAGATTTTGGACAAAATCACGCTCAACTACCAAGGTTTCCTCCAATTAAGGGTACTTTATAGAGGCAGCGAGTGGCCAGAAACGTGTATATGAAATTAAAGTAAATTAATTCTCTACAACTGTGGTTCTGTCATTTTTTTCCGAGAAACAATCGAGGAAGGCACTAGAAGCAAATGTTTGACAAAAAGTGCGGTAAACAATTCTTTTTTTTGCGGTAATTATCGATTTTCAATAACGTATATCTCGAAAACGGTTCGAAGTTCGATAAATATGTATAGAATCAATTTTATAAAAAATTTAATAAGCTTTAATTTTTAATTGAAACATATTTTTCTAGAGTCCACCGTTTTCGAGATATAAACGAAAAACCCCAAAATAAGACCTTCTCTCTCCCTGTTAGCTCACCCCCCAATGGCGGGGAATTTTAGTATGTTATTTTTTTACTGCTCCTAACGAAGCTATGATGTAAAAAATAATCGAATATTTCATGCACTCTACAATGTCTTTATTGACTGGACTATATTTTATGTCAAAAAGTGTTTTGAAAAATAATGCTGTTTTATTGAAGACAACGGCTTGAAATAATTTCCAGATTACTTTTATAATAAAAGCACTTAAGTAATTAACTAAATATTCGTTTAATCATGATTAAATATTGAGAATTAATTACCTGTAGCTTCGGCGAGAAGACTGCTGCTGTTGCAGACATAGTCTAGAGGAGGTTCTATGAGCGGGCTGCATAACTTCTGCTGGATGAAGTTGGGTACGATGGAGGAGTAGATGCCGACGGCGAGGGTGTACAAGAAGACCGCGGGTTCCGAAGTCAAACTCCGGCCAAGGGTGTAGAGCCCCCTCATCTTCGAGTCAGACTGCTCATCATCCTCTGGGTATCTTATCTCCTCGAGTAGCTCTCAAACGGTGAAATCACTTGAAGGAACGAGTGATCACGAACAATGAATTAATCCCCGAAGAGTATCGAGCAAATATCAAACAATCGATAAGGAAATTTTTCGATTTTACAATAGATTTTCCATCATGACTAATTTTTATCAGATTGGAATTTTTATTTTTTTATTTTGAAAAAAATATATTTTACAAGTGGTCTATTCTAGAGGTGCTTACGGAATACGAGGAAACTTTGTTGATAAATATCAATATAGCTGTTTAAATCTATTAGTCAAAGCTAACAGCTGATTAATTAAAACAGCTGACTAATTTCGTAACCAAAAAGATAATTAGAAATAACTATTTACAATTAATATTTTTGCTACAATAAATTCCGACTAGTTTTCGACAACCGAAAAATGTTAACAGTTAACAGAGTAGTGTTAAGTATTCCCCGATTGAAACATTTTTTTCTTGGCACCAGTTTTCTGAAAAATAAAATATATGCATTAGGACTTATCCTCTTTATTTTTTTATATATATCAATTTATTGAAATTTACAACTGTACAAATATATACATTAAGTAAATGAGCTGATAACGATTACAATAACATGTCACAACTTGAAAAGAACTACTCATCAGTATCACTTCAATAAAAATCTTCAAGGCCATCTTCTTTTCAGACGCCTCGGAGGATTATCGGGAATGGAGTGGGAAGCAAATTGAGAAACTAACGGATTTGAGTGGTTATGGAGCTTACTATGGAAGGATAGGTATCTGGTTTGGGCTAAGTCAGCAACGTATGGAACATTAAGGTTAGGTTAGGTTGAATTGTTTGTGGACACTCAACATCAAGGGTCTTCAGTGTCCATAGTTCAATCTATATTATTTCTTTATATTAGTGACAGTTTTTTTTTTTTAAATTTTATTAAAAAGATTATATTTTTTGAGAAATTGGATGATTGTGTCAATATTTCTATTATTATCGCCAAGAATAGTTGGGAGGTATCTTTGCAAATGCGTTTCCTGAAAATAACTATCCCATAGGGGGCAGTCCTCCAGTATGTGTCTAATTGTTAGTTGTGTGTTATTGCATGTTGTACACTTCGGTGGACTGTCCTTTGTTATCAGGTAACCATGGGTAAGTCGGGTGTGGCCTATTCTCAGTCTAGTTACAACTACCTCTTCCCTTCTGTTACTACGGTTGGAACTTTTCCATTTTTTTAATCCCTTTTTTACAGCTTTTAACTTATTTAGTTCATCAGTGTTTTCCCAGAGCTGGGCCCAGGCTAGTTTAACTTGATATTTTAGAAAGTGGCAAATGTCCGATGAGGTGTAAATACTTGTAATATCAATCGATGACAATGCTGCTTCCTTGGCAGCCAGATCTGCTGCTTCGTTACCTTTAATCCCCACGTGTGATGGAATCCAAACTAGGGATATGTTCTTATTCAGATCTTTTACCATTGAGGCATAAACTTGTACTTTCCTTACAAGATGGTCTTTACTGTAGATGTTTTTTAGGGCCATTAGAGCAGATAGGGAGTCCGTGTATACTACGAAGTTTTCTTCATCGCACTGCATGATTGAATAGAGTGCAGCACAAATCGCATAGCATTCGGCAGTGAAGTTGCTGGTCAGGGAAGGAAGTTTATACTTGGCAATCCTGGAGTCGGATACAAAGGAGCAACCAACGTTATCATTTAATTTGGAACCGTCTGTATAAAATTGTTTTCTATTACTATATTTTTGCTTCATTTTCTTATATTCTGTTAAATACGTAAGTTCTGTAGTGCTGTTTTTATTGAATTTTCTAAGTGTTAAATCTATTGCAGGTAGTTTTATAGTCCAAGGTGGATAATCAATTTCATTAGTTGTTGGTTGCAAGCAGTTAATTTCCTCTATATATCTACCAGCCCTTATACCCAATGGAGCCGCTAGTCTTCGGTTTTCTTGAAATCGTCTAGTCTTCGGTTTAAAAATGGGTTTCCATGCTGGGTTGTTATTATTGATTTTTAGTCTTGCAATGTATCCGCAGGCAAGTTGATGTCTTCTCAAAGCGAGAGGAGCAATACCAGCTTCCACACATAAACTAATTACTGGACTGGTTCTGAAGGCTCCAGTAGCAAGACGGATGCCTGCATGATGGATTGAATCAAGAGCCGAAAGCAGATTTTGATTCGACGATGAGTAAACAAAGCTACCATAGTCAAGCTTTGATCTTATCAGACTGGTATACACCTTAAGCATACTCGATCTATCTGCTCCCCATGAACGTCCAGTCAGAAATTTTAAAATATTCAGTCTCTTAAGTGTTTCTTCTTTTAGACATCTAATATGCTCTTTCCAGTTAAGTTTACAATCAAGGGTTAGCCCTAGAAATTTAACTTTTGTATCGCAATGTAAGTTCGTGCCTCTGTAGGTTAACGTTGGAAAAAGAGTAGGTGTCCTGCGTTTTGAAAAAAAGTAGACATTTAGTTTTCTCGGTGGAGAAGTTTAGACCGGATTTCATAGACCATGCTTCCAAATTCGCTAAGCAATTTTGTAGTAATATTTGCATTCTATTTGCGTTGTTAAATGATAGTAAAAGAGCTAGATCATCGACAAATAGAAAGGTTTTGATTTGTTTCGGGATTATCTCTGTTACTTTGTTTATAGCTATTGCAAATAGAGCGCAGCTTAAGACACTTCCTTGTGGGATTCCGTTGGACATTTCTTTTACTGAAGACAGGTGATTACCTATTCTAACTTGGAAGGTCCGATTTCGTAGAAAGTTACAGATCAGCATGAGAAGCCGACCTCTAATTCCCCATTCACGTAGTTGCTGAAGGACAAGAGATCTTTTTAAGTTATCATAGGCTTTTTCTATGTCGAAGTATATACCTATACATTCTTTTTTCTCAGCAAAGCTGTTGAGGATTTCATACTCCATTGTTACCAGATGATCTATAGTAGAGCGTCCTGTTCTGAAGCCACTTTGTACGTTTGAAAGTAAATTATTTTTTTCTAGTATCCAACTGAGCCTTTTTAGGATCATCTTTTCTAGCAACTTGCATACGCAGCTTGTGAGTGAGATGGGCCGGTAACTCGAGGGAAACAACTTATTTTTTCCAGTTTTTAAAATTGGAATTATAATTGATCTCCTCCATATCTCCGGAAAATCCCCTGTGCTCCATATCTGGTTAAAGAGTGCGAGAAGCGCGTCCATTGCCGGAATCGGTAGATTTTTTAACATATCATTATGTATCTCATCTACTCCTGGTGAGGATGGTTTCAGCTCTTTTAAACATGAAAGTAATTCTGCTTTGAAAATGGTAAGTTATAAGAGTTTTCATTTTGATCGTCAATGTTATCTGTCTCGGTTTCTATTGTCGGTTGTGGTTGGGTGGAGTAAATATTCGAATAATATTCAACAAAATGCTCGGCCAATAAATCGGGATCTTGCACTATCTGGTCATTGATTAGAAGGGTTGGCTGATAGTCAACGAACTTTCCCATAATGTTCTTTATCTTTTTCCAAAATATCCTTGGTGGGGTATTTGATGAAATGGTGTTCAAAAATTGTTCCCATGATTCTTTTTTTTTCTCCTTGATTATTCTGCGAGACAGCGAGCGGTTCATTTTATAATTTATTAAATTCTGAAGAGTTGGTTCCTTTTGGAAGACTTTAAGAGCCTTTCTTCTCTTCTTAATTGCTAGTTTACATTCATTGTCATACCAAGGGACACTCTTCGATTTGACATTAGTGGAGCTTTTTGGGATTGAAAGTTCCGCCGCTGCTAATATAGATTTAGTGATTTGATGATTGATTTCATCACTATTGCTTGTGGTTGGTATATCAGAGGCTGTTATCTGTAAATTGTTTTGAAATGTTGTCCAGTCGGATTTTTCTGTTATCCATCTAGCATGTTTTGTTATCCGTGTGTTAATGTTTGGGAAACTGACTACTATGGGGAAATGATCGCTAGAATATTGATCTGGAGAAACTTGCCAATCCAAATGAGTATATAAATTAGGTGAACACCATGTCAGGTCAATGCACGAGAATGAATGGTATGCTGGACTTAAATATGTTGGCTGTCCTGAATTTAGAATTATCGAATCAGTGGCATCTATAATTCGCCTAATAGTATTACCGCGTGTTGAACAGTAAGAAGAACCCCAGGAGGTATGATGACCGTTTACGTCGCTCATAACAATAAATGGAGAACGGGTATTACTCAAAATATTGACAAAATCTACCTCATCAAAATTATCAGGGGGAAGATAAACGTTATAAAAAAAAAATAGGAATGTGCAGAAAGACCTTGACTACCACTGCTTGTAGGGAGGTATTTATCTGAATTAACTCAGAAACGACCCTTTTATGTACGGCAATCAAAACCCCGCCACATGCTCTACTTCTATAGTCAAAATCGTTTCTATAGATATTGTAATCCTTTAGCGAGAAAGTTTTATTGAGGGGTAACTTACTCTCCTGTAAGCATAAAACTACCGGTTGATATTTATTAATAATAAGCTTAAGTTCCTCATGTTTTCCCTTTATACCATTACAGTTCCATTGTATTATATTGGTTGGAGTTGACATATTAAAAAAAGAAAAAAAAAAATGTAAATAGGTCGGAATTTAGATAAATAATATTATTAATTAATCTAAATTTAGTAAACAAAACTCAAATGAAAAATATAATAATAAAATTAAAAACAACTTATTAATTAGTTTCCATGTTTTCTTTGCTTTTTTCACGCTTTGGTGATTTTTTTCTGGTCTTACTTCTGGTTCTTCTTCCTTCCACCATTGTCCACTCGGTCTGTTGACCATCAGGAGAAAGGTGAGGGTTGGTAGGCTCATCAGACGCCCTTTGTGCCGAAGGTAAAATCCTCGGTTCAGGGACGACTTCGCAGTTGGTGGAACGGGCTTCCGAATTTTTTTCGGATATCCCACCTAAGGGTTGGGAATTTTGGGAAGTAGGGATTTTTGATACGGAGGGTAAGGAAAAAAAGAGAAATTTGGGTGAGGAGGTGAGAGTGTGGTGGGAGGTGGGACGTGGGTGGGGGTATCAGTGATAGCATTACTGCTGGTACTGCCGCTAGGCGTGGGTGTCTTACTAGCCGTAGCTGTCGCTACAGATTTTATAATTGTTAGTTGATTTTCAATTATTTGTTCCGTTTGTACACAAACTGATTTTTTAGTCTTAACAATATTAGCAAAGGATATTTGAGTTGTTATCGGGTGCAACAGATCGTATTTTTTTTTCTAGCAGCAATGTAAGTTACTTTATCTGCCTCTTGAATTCGTTTGATTTCCTTTTCTTTAATAAAAACTGGGCAGTTTTTTGAAAAAGCATCGTGATTACTAGAACAATTAACACAAGTTACCGGATTATTGCACTCGGACCCCTCATGTTTTGTTTTTTTTTCCACAAAATTTACATAGTGCTTCTTTATTACAGTTTTTTTTTGTATGACCAAATTTAAGACAGACATAACACCGAATAGGGTTTGAAATGAATTGTCGTACGGCAACATTATGGAATCCTAGTTTAATTTCAGAGGGTAAAGAGGGGTTGTCGAATGTTATTAAATAGTTATGACTATTTTGTTTTTCATTATTCCTAAAAAAGGTTAATCTTTTGACGTCAGTAACATTCTGGGGCTTTAGCTCCTCTTTTATTTCGTCTATGTCAACATAATTCAGATCGGGGCACCAAACAATACCTTTGCTTAAATTTAATCTAGCATGGGGCTCTACTCTTATTGGAAAGTTAGTACACAAATTGTTGCACTTTAAAAGTTTTTCCGATTGAGTATCAGAAAATACTTCAACTAAAAAGTGTCCCATCTCTCAACTTTTTTAATTAATTTAGCCTCACCTATTATTGCTTTTAAACTTCTATGAATCAAAAAAGGTGAAACTCTTTTAAAATCTAACAAATCACCATTGTTTTCAGTTTCAAGTCGCTTTATAATGAAAAACTTGATACAATTTTTTTTTGTTCACTACTTCCTGCAGTAGTAAACTTAAATCTATCTTTTTTCCTTTTTAGCGGTGGGGATTCAGCCATTTTTGTAGCTGAATCATGCAATTTTTGATAGAAAAAACTAAAATAAATTTTCTTTTAAATAAAATAAATAGAGAGTAAATAAAACAAAACAACGAAAACTTATGAAATAGAGTTGAAAAAAGAGGCGAAATAAATGGAAAATTAAAATATAAAATATATATAAACAAAACTTATCAGTCTGTAGTTATACTCGGCTAATCCGCAGGAGCTCTATACCCATACGTCTACACACAACCGAACCTAAACACAAACTTGGAACATAAGGTCTTTATGGATAAGTTTATTGGTGACAAAGTAAGGGGCATTTCGGATTGTAAGGATTGGATACGAGGTGAATTGGATGGTTTAGTAGAGCCCCAAAGCTCAACCCTGTACGTCCAGATAGGTCTAATCACAGTCATGTATATTAGTCTTTTGTAATTAATTGGGAGTTTTGAACGTTTGTCTAATTTAATGGAATTTTTTTTTTTTTTTTTATACATTTGTCGCAAGGACCTTACCGTTTATTAACTATATTGATTTAAATAAAAAAAGTCAGACTTTGCCTAAATTTTTTTGATATCTGAGCTTCATACCCACTTGAATCCACCATTTTCCCAAAGATTTTCCTACTATTATTAAAGTGCTTCCAATAGTTGATTGCTTTACAAGCCATCGATATGCAAATATGTACACAGGTTCACAAATTAATAACTTGTAGCATAATTGTAGTCGTAAGTATCAATAAAAAAAGAGTCGTTCCGGATCAAAACCCGTCAAGTCCACTTTTTTCGAGAAAAATCCTTTTCTTTTTTTTTTTTAATTGTTTAAAATCGCCATTAACTATGTCTTAGAGGCAATAAATCAGAAATTACTAGATCCCAACAAAATCCGTTATGTCCAATACAAAATAAAAAATTTCTTCTTATGCAAGCATGCATTGAAATTGAAAATTCACAGGTTTAAGACCACACCAAAAACACAATATTGAATACGGATTTATTGTGTGATTCAATTTTTCGTCTGTTCAAAAATTAGTATTTAGTAATTTTTTGTCCTGTAACATTTTGGAAAATGGACATCACGGGTTTTGATTCTAAACGATAGAAAAACTTCATTTTACGAATACTTAATAGAAAAAAATAATTTAACTTTAATTTTATAAGTGCTGCTTCGGTATAATGGTTTCTACGAAATTATCTTCTATAAATCCTTCCCAGAATTTCTGCAAACCTTCCCTTTGCCTCTGGCCTATACTTATTGTGGTTTATGTATAATTATTACGCGAAATCGGTCTCCTGAAGAAACAAAACATAAAATAGCTGTTAAAAATATTTTTTTTTAATATATGAGATTATAGCCACTTTTAGAAACGTTTACTGAAACGAATGACACCTTCCAACTAAATATAGCATGTTTATTGCGATCGTAAAGTGAAAAATAGGGATTTTGTTAACAAGCGATGAGTTTGAGGTCATCGGCTGGAACGTACTTCTATTCTTACCAAAATGACTCTCACATAGGTATTCCTCGATTTGTAAAGAACCAAAGTAAAATTGTATGATTTTTTTTCTTGTTAATATTGTTTTTTTGTTTTTTTTTATTGTCACATTCCATCTATTGAATATTTCTCAATTTTAGAAGTAAGAATAAGAGAAAAAAAAATTCCCGATTGTGATTTGTGTTTTTGATGGTACATTCATTGTCTTATGACTTCTGTGGGACACCCCCGGATTATCTCAGTTTAGAGTAAGGATCAAAGCAAGGATGCTTGGTACAAGTTTTCCGAATAGACAAGATATATATTTACATTAGTATCTACAATCATTTTTCGGTTATTGATAATATAGGTTTATAACTATGTAATGTACCTTTAAAATAAAATAAAGCTATTTGGGATCGGACAAATTGTTTAGCAGTTATAAAGAAAATAATTATTATAATAGTTATTAAAAAACTAGAATTTTATAACAGTTCGCAGTTGTTAGCGTGCTGGCAAGGGTTTGTTTATTTTTTTTATTATTATTTTTTTTTTTTGTGCTGGCAAGGGTATTACACGGAATTTTATCAAAATTTGACATATAGGATCTGATAGCAAATTTAACCAGCTATGAGATAAAAAAAAGAAATTCGGAATCGAACAAATATTTTTAGAGTTATAACGAGAAATGTTCCGAAAAAATAAGGATTTCACAACGGTACGCGGAATTATAACGGCGAGGTGGAATAGATATTTCACGGAACTTAATAAACGTGTTTATGAGGAAAAGTGTGACTTACTGCAAGTACTATAAGCATATTAGGCTTAACGACAATAATTTTATTTTTAAAGCATTCAATTAATAATAAAAACTATTCATTTGTAACAATAAACATTGGAATTTGAACAATAAATATATCAATTTTAACAATTATTTTTTATTTATTTATCTAACGCCTGTCTGTGGCAGTTTTAAATTTTAACAATAAAAACGTGTTTTTTTTTACATTTTCCATATTCCCCCCACTATATCTTCTTAAGCTTTGATCCCAGAAAAAAAATGTATAGAACCTTTTTTGTAAACAATTTTATGTAAATTAATTTAGTAAATAAACATATTTTCGCTAGAGGCAAGAGTTTTCGGGTTATTAACGAAAAACTGAAAAAACCGACCTTTAGAGCTCCACCCCCACCCCCCAGTACTTTTAGTATGGTGTTAAGGACACCTCCCTCTACAACTATGCCAAAATTGGCTTCTACATGAATTATGTCCCCTATTCGGTCTTTTCTGGTCTTCGTTGCTTGGACTACTAGTTGGGGTACATAAGGACGTTAACCCCCCCCCCCCCCCCCAAAAAAAAAAAAAAGAAAACAAAAAAAAAACAAGCAAGCCATTTTTCGTTTGTGATCACTAACCACCAAAACTACTGTAACAATCTGTACATTTTAACGACATCATATTTATAGTTCCAAGAAGGTTTAGCAATAATCAAATTCACTTATTTTTGTATTAAAAAACCGATAATATGTGGATAACATTAAAGTTTAAATATTGACCGATAGGTGGCGACCGCTAATGTACATGAGAGGTTACAATGGTACGGTGTTATATAGAGCTTGAAATTGATAATAAAATCTTGATTCAATTAAATTATTAAAACAGATTTACCTAAATATGTGGTGCGAAATGTGGAACCGACCGATATTTGAAGTTTGAAAATCGACCGATATTTGGTTAGCATCCTCCCGCAATAGAGTTTACTGGACTACTGAACCCATCTGTACCAAATTTTAACATAATTTTCATAGTTCAAGGAACGTTTAGCAATAATAAAATTTACAAGGGTAAAAATTCAAGTAGAATGTCAAGCAGAAACGAGGTTTCCCAAACTGTCATATCCCTTCAAGATTAAAGATTGAAACCCAACGAGATGAAATCATAAAAATTATTTTTTCTGGATAAGAATTATTACCAAATTAAAATGTCGATCTTTTGCTTTTTTATGTTGTGTTTATATGATTTATGGTCCGTTAGTTAGCATTTCAATTATTAGTTAATATTACCCATGTTCATTTCTTATGAGGGCGAGCGAAGTTGCGACAGGGAAGGTTAGTATTAATATAAATTAATAGTATTACTTTTTTTTTATTAATGAGAAACAATAAAATAATTGTTAAGAGAGTAAACGGACGGATACACTCTTGAAACCGAGTCAGTGCTTGTAAAAGCATGAACCATATCGAAAGGATTTATAAAATAATTAAAATTCACATATAAAACATCAATAATAATAAAAGTATGGTTGACTGGATGATGAATGGAGAAGAAGATAGTCAGGGATGCAGTCTTGTCCTTATTCTTACCTTCTGCTTTGTATTCTTTGTTATTTATGTATCTGATCTTTTTTATACGGTTTCTGTATATTGTTTTTTTATTTATGCCATTCTGTATTCCATTTGTCATCTGTTTATCGGTCTGTTATTTTTGTCACATCTGTTTTTTTGTCACTTCTGGTATTTTGTTCATTATAGCCCTGAAGAAGACCTGCAACGCAGGTCGAAACGTTGGCACGTATTAAAGAATTCTTCTTTGACGTGGTGTTACATTGACTGCATCCCTGACTATCTTCTTCTCCTAAAACATCAATATTTTGAAAACATCGATGTATTTTGTTCAATGTATCCAATGACACCGATCTTTTATTTTCCGGTACCATAAAAATAGAAACATTGATACGAAGGGAACAAAACAAAGCTTCATCAATGTCGAACGGTGACCTCACGCTATCTAACAATCAATCAAAAGCGATATCGAAGTCGCAACATCGAAAATAATTTCCTCATTCTGAAAAAAAAAAAAAAGTCCGGGAAGTAATTTTCTTGTTCTATGAGTGTTCAACTTCTTCATTACAAGTACGTTTGGTTTATTTTCTGTATTGTTTATCTTTTGAAATAAAAACTCGATTTCTTCCTGACGAGGATAAACATTAGATCATGGATATGTCTAACAGTAATCTACTGCTTCTGATAAGGAAACTGCAAATTTTCGAACCGTTCAACACCAACAGACTTAGAGTGTGTCAAAAAAGTCCCAACACTTAAAAATGTAGGAAAAACCAATATTTTTCACTTAAACCAATATAGCTCCTAAATATTTATTAAATTTTTAATAATTTTAATATTAATAACATTTCTGTTACTAAACAGAAAATATTCTCCATTAAATTTCTGATAAGGAAACTGCCGCCAAATTTTCGATTGGAGCTGGAAAAGGGAAGAACCTAACAGCCTAAATCGATTACCAAATAATAGGCTGATGCAAAAATAATGCAGGTTTTTGGTATTCAGTAAAAACATCGATTGTTTTTTCCAATTGCCTTGAGATGGCGTACGATTGTTGACTGATCCACATCGAGTTCTTCCGCTATTTCTCGAGTAGTTTTCGGTGGTGTCAGCTTCAACTATTGCCTTTATCTGGTCGTTGTCAATAGCAGAGGGACGGCCATTACCTTCTTTGTTTGAAAGGTCGAAGTTTCCACTACGGAATTTTTGAAACCATCGCTGCACTGTAGATTCATTAATGGTACCTGGCCCCCAAACTTCATTAATATTTCTAGCCGTTTGCGCAGCACTTCGACCGAGTTTTAACTCATACATGTAAAGTTGCCGAAAATCGCTCCTATACGTCATTTTGCCTGGAGAAACTGAACGGACTGAATTAAATTTAAAAAAAAAAAATTTCGTCGTAAACCTACGACATTCTGCCCTACATTATCCTTTAATGATATTCCACTAATTCCTGTTGAACAGATCCGCTACCTAGGACTCCAATTGGACAAACGACTAACTTGGAATCCACATACAAGACTAAAACAAGAAACTACCCGTCGTTACAGACTACTTCAACATTTACTAGACAAACGTTCAAAGCTCCCAATTAATTACAAAAGACTCATTTACATGACTGTGATTAGACCTATTTGGACGTACGGAGTTGAGCTTTGGGGCTCTACTAAACTATCCAATTCATCTCGTATCCAATCCTTACATTTCGAAATCCTTCGAAAAATCCTCAATCCTCCTTACTTTGCGACCAATAAACTTATCCATAAAGATCTTAATGTTCCATATGTTTCTGATTTAGCCCAAACCAGATACCTATCCTTCCATAGTAAGCTCCATAACCACTCCAATCCACTAGTCTCCCAACTTGCTTCCTCCTCCATCCCTGATAATCCTCCGAGGCGTCTGAAAAGAAGATTGCCCAAGGACCTTTTAGTGTAGATTTTATTGAAGTGCTACTAGTGAGTAATTCTTCACAAGTTATTTGCATGCCATTGTATTCACTGTCAACACATTTACTTGTTGTATATTATTTTGTACAGTTTTAAATATCAATAAATGAAAAAAAAAAAATAGGATTATATAGGAAAGTAAGCGAGATAAATAGGCTTTAAAATGATGTGTATAACTTAGCATTGTGGATTAGTTTTGTTTACACAATTGGAATTAATAATGAAACGGAAATAAAATCCTGCATTATTTTTGCATCAACCTAATATTTTACACTTTTCTATGGCGTTAGCCAATCTGAACAGAATACAGACCATGCTCTAACATTAGAAATACTGGATTAATAGCACGACAAACAATATCATTTAGCATCAAACTACCCCGATAACAAAGAAGAAAATTAACCATTTTGAAAGCCACTGTTCGCAAAATTTCTATGAATCATTAGTACTCCCCAACGAGTGATTAGCCCAGTAGGAGAGGCCCCGTATCCTCGGAACAACTGGCCCCCTGAATATTTATGTCCCCTCAGGAGGTATCCTGCCGATACCTGCCGATACTCTTATATGGTTCTGAGAGCTGGATCCTCATGGACAGGCAGAAGAGCAGAATCACAGCGGCAGAGATGAGATTTCTTCGTAGGATTGTTGGGAGGACTAGGAGGGACCCGAATCCGAAACGAGAGGATTAGGGAAGAATTGGAGGTCGCCCCAGTCATGGAAGCCATTGAGACCAGGCAGCTGAAGTGGTTTTCGGACATGTGGTACGGATGGAAGACCACAGAGATCCACTAAAGATGATGGATTATGCCCCGGAGGGAAGAAGACCTCGAGGCCGCCCAAGATTGCCATACCTCGAATATATGGACAGGTTGTGCCGAAAGAGAGGCAAAGATATCCGCCAGACAAGGAACCAAGCAAGGAACAGAGAAGAATGGCATTCCTGGCTGAACGCACCCCGACGCTGAAAGGCACACAAGGGGAAATGCAAAAGAAAAGAAGAAGAAGAAAGAAAGCCACTGAATACATACAACGAACTAAATTTTTTGCCCTTTGATTTTAAAAAGAAATTTCAATTTCTCTCTGACTAGGAAAAACAATAGATCATGCATATGCTTATTTAAAATCTACTGCTTTTCCCAAAAAGGGAAAAATTGAGTTTAAGAACTTCAGAAAGACTACAATACTAAGGACTCGTATTCGACAATATATCTTGGATTAACACGTGAAAAATAAACGCCTAGTTCTTTAAAAAAAAAACAAAAAAACATTAAGATTTTTATTCCAAAAAAATATTCACTTCTACTTAACTGATAATTTACATTTTAGAATTAACAGGCTGCCGCTGCTGGCTGTATAACTGTATGCTAGCACATAGGCACTCTTTTGTCGAAATTTTCGATGATCATTTGTTTTGCATAAATGTTGATGAATTTCATTGATAAAGTGTTTAATTTCCTCCGGCTTGTTGACATATACCTCTAACTTCAAATAATCCATAAAAAGAATAAAAACACCTAATGGTGTTAAGCCACTCGATCTAGGTGGCCGATTCTGATAACCGAAACGAAAGTGTACACGAGTTTAAGGCTTTTGAAATGTTTTGGCATGAGCTCAATAACCACGCATCTTTAAAAATGAAGTTTTAGAATTCGCACAAAGGTATTGATTTACTTTTTAATTTATTGATTATGTATATAGGGTAAACCAGACAGTTATTGACACCCTCAAGGAAATATTCATAATAAAATTTGAATTTTCCATTCATTTTTCCTTAATCACTATACTTTAATCTAAACCAGAAAGTTGACACCAAACATTATTTCTGGAATGTATGTTACAAGATAGCGACAAAAATAAGGTAAAATGAGTTATTGACACCTTAAGGGTATCTTTTAAAAAACGTACCGAAT
Organism: Euschistus heros; assembly: GCA_003667255.2. Taxonomy (NCBI): domain Eukaryota; kingdom Metazoa; phylum Arthropoda; class Insecta; order Hemiptera; family Pentatomidae; genus Euschistus; species Euschistus heros. The sequence continues at coordinate 71,258 of RCWM02000413.1, read as the reverse complement.
TGAAAGTACTTTAACACAGTTGAGTTGTAGGATTTATAAGGAATTTTATGTTTTGTTTTTTTTTGTCAATATATTTTTTTGCTAATCTTAAAGATAGGGTGTCAGTAGCTGTCTTGTTTACCCTATATATATTTATAATCTCATAATTTGAAGATGAAAGTTTATTGTTTTTTTTTTCGGATTTTCAATTTTTTTTTTTTAATTTATTCATTTTATTTATTTATTTTTAGTGGATGAATAAAATTGAAATGATTTATGACAACTGGTATTTATGGATTCTTACATTGATGTATTTCATTTAATTACTAAATCCAGTTTGTGGTTACATCAGTCTTGAAACCCTGATGAAGGCTTGCAATGCAAGTTGAAACGTTGGCACTACAAATTAAAAAACTTATTTTTTAATTGCTGTGTACCTTTATGACTGCATACCCCAACTATCTACTTCTCCTAATACTCAACAGACAACTATACCTCTCAATATAAATTACTAAAAAAAATTAAAAAAAAAAAAAAAAATTAAAATTAAGACTGTCTAAACTTACCGCTCAAAAGGATAATCCAGATTTCACTAATTCGTGAATGAAATTAAAATGTTTCTATTCCAAAAAAGTCTCGGAGAATTTTTTTTTCTTTCGAATATCCCTTCCGGAACGAGTACTGAGAACATTAACAAACCTCGTACAGTTTCCAGTTGCCTGCGTTAGCCAGCTTGCTGGGGGATAGACTGCTTTGAATAACAGAGCAATTAACTTTATATTGTCTTCCTTTTGGTGGGGGTAACCAATAAACCAGTGTTCAGGTATTTTTATAATTGCATATAGAGGTAGGTTCCTCCATTCATTTTTTTTGTTCTTTTAGGGTACTTATTTGAAACAAATGAATTGCGAAGAAGCGTCATGCGGCGCGGAAATACGTTCCTGGTATTTCCGAAGATCATGTGTTTCGGTTTTCCCTCATTTTGTCCAATCCTCGACGTATTCGATTCTTCAATTTGATGACCCAACGGAAGATAATAATACCTAGGACACGTCTTCGACATTAAAGTTGGAGGTAACACTTTTTTTTTTATTATTTTTTTTTTATTTATTTATTGAAATTTACAACTGTATAAAATATATACTTCAAGTAAATGTATTGACAACGATTATAATAACATATTAAAACTTGAAAAGAACTACTCATCAGTAGCTCTTTATTAATATTGAGGTAAATGGGTTAAATAAAAACTAGCAGAGTCGACAAAAGTTGAATATAATTATAAAAAGACTCATTACATTATAAACACTTAACAAAACACCATGAGGCACAAACTTGGTAAAAACAAAACTAGGGGTAGGTTACAATAAGCAGTGTTGCCAGTATCAACCGAATTAAAAGGAGAAAAAAAAGTCTAACACGCACAAATCTTTCAATGAATATAATAATAAACAAAACGTTATAAAACAATTTATCTCAACAATTAAAAATTCTACACTAGAAGGTCTATAGGCCATCTTCGTTTCAGACGCCTCGGAGGATTATCAGAAATGGAATGGAAAGCAAGTTGAGAAACTGACGTATTTGAGTGATTAAGGAGCTTAATATGAAAGGATAGGTATCTGGTGTAGGATAAATCAGCAGCATATGGAACATTAAGATCTTTATGGATAAGTTTATTGGTGACAAATTAAGGAGCATTGAGGATTTTTCGAAGGATTTTGGATTTTAAGGATTGAATGATAAGGTAACACGTAAAACAGAAACTCCTGAATCTTTAAAAAAAAAAAAAAAAAAAAAAAAAAAAAAAAAAAAAAAAAAAAAAAAAAAAAAAAAAAAAAAAGCATTAATATTTTTCAAGATCTAGGTAGTTTAGGTATTCAGTCATAGATACACAGCAATTAAAAATAAATTTTAATTTATTATGCCGACGTTTCGACTTGCATAGCAAGCCTTCCTCAAGGTTTCAGGAAGAGTGATGAACTCAAACAGAATAACTTTTGAGCTTTAACCAGTTTCAGTCCATAACTCTTCTTGAAACCCTGATGCATTCTTGCTCATAATGCAAGTCAAAACGTCGGCATAATAAATTAAAATTTATTTTTAATTGCTGTGTATCTATGGCTGCATACCTATACTACCTAGATCTTGAAAATACTTCTCAGTCAACTTATACCCCATCATTAAGATTTTTCACTTGAAGTATGCAACATGGTATAGAAGGATCAATACAATTAGGATTGATACATCAATAACCACTTCTATGGGAATTATTGTATTAGAAAAATAATTTCGACTACAAAACATTCATCTTCAGTTCTAAAACATACAAAATCATCTATACTTTGTTACATGGGTTATATATACTAAAGTTTTCAAAAATGTAAGACAAAAAAACCATATACTGGGTGATTATCTCTTAGTGTAAAAAAAAAAAATTGGGTGAAACTAGATCGAAAATGTAGAAAAATGTCGCAGACCTCACCTTTCTATTACAATCCGTTGCAGATATATCATAAATCAAAGACTTTTTTGAGTAAACCTCGTTTTTTACCATAAAAGCTGTAATATCTCCATTTTTAAATATTTTTCAAACTTTGACCACATTTTCAGATTTAGCATTAAATTTCCTATAAGTGCAGAGTACATGTAATCTTTAATTTTACAAGCTTGGGATCTAAAGAACAGCTTGATCTTCACCTTATTTAGGAAATTTACAATGTCATATGTTACTCCAACGCTCACCGTTTTTCGAAAAAACTATCCACAAAACTGAAAATCTCACAAAAACTTGCAAATTTAATCAGCTTTCGAATGATATGTTAAAAATAATGTTTCTGTTTCTATTTCATGGAGAAATTTACTTTTAAAACCAAAAAACCCATTTGGCATACAAATCAGTTACTTGTGTAAATAAAACATTATGACAATTCCTTAATGGAAATGTGCATATTAAACATAATAAACTCTTCATTTGAATAAAAAGTAAAGAAAAAAAGTATTGTTATATAGAAAATAAAGGAAAAATGTCAATAAAGCGACACTAGATCAAAGGATCTTATGTTATTACATTTATTTATTATTTAGGATTTATTTGATTAGATTTTCAATTTAAAGTTTAAAACCCAATGATAATAAATATAGACCTCAATTTTGCCGTTGACTTCTGAATGCAGATGATATTGAATAATACCATTTTTTGAGGTGAATTTATGGATAGATGAGTCTGTTTTTACAGGGAAAGGCATTTCTACCTTTCCATCAGGGGTATCGTTGGTTTAATCATCTTTGTATTGCTTTCGAATAGCGTTGAAAAATCATAGTTTGCCCAACAGATTGAATGATAAGAATTAGTAAGATTTGTTACAAAATATTCTACCACAACTTCATCACGATATTTATCCTGAAATTCGGCAAAATATGATATTCCAACACAATGGTGCCTTATTCAAAAGCAATACAAATATAACCCAACAATACGATAGTTTTTTTTTTTTTTTTTTTTTTTTTTTTTTTTTTTTTTTTTTTTTTTTTTTTTTTTTTTTTTTTTTTTTTTTTTTTTTTTTTTTTTTATACACTAATAAGGAGAGGACACACCCAGTCTCTCACGGACCTTGTTGGAAATTTTTTTGGAGGTTCCTGGTCAAAAAATATTAGATACGTATTTTGCCGTTCCGACCAATGGGCCCTAGAAGCCGAGAAAAAAAATAAAATAGCATTAAACTAATTTATTTTATATCTCGAGTTTAAAAAATGATATCGACATGATTCTTGCACCAAGATTTTTAGTTTTGATTGTGGATTTAAGGAAAATTGCAAGAAAGCTGACAATTGCAAGAATCATGTCGATATATTTTTTTTAATTTTAGATATAAAATAAATTAGCTCAATGCTATTTTATTTTTTTCTCGGCTTCTAGGGCCCATTGGTCGAAACGGCAAAATACGTGTCTAATATTTTTTAACTAGGAATCTCCAAAAGATTTGCCAACAAGATCCGTGAGAGACTGAGTGTGTCCTCCTCTTGTAAGAGGTACTCACCGTGTATATACTAAAGTTTTCAAAAATGTAAGACAAGAAATCAAATATATTGGTGCTCACCTGAGGAGATCTGACAGACATCTGAAATATATCCATAGTGGAAGGGGAAGGTTCAGGTAGGTTAATTTTTGTTTTTGAAGTTACTTCTGTAGCTCAACAGCCCAGGGTGGACCTTAGCTTTTCCAAAAATGCTACATTAGTTCTCTCTACATAATGCTCTCGACTTCCAGTTCCTTAAACAAATGTTCCGGAGGTCTCCTTCAACAACCTGTAGCCATCTTCTTCTAGGACGTCCTCTCTTCCTGGCACCGAACATTGCCCCCAGTAGTGTCTTTTTTGGGGCTCTGCTGTCTTCCATTCTTAGTATATGGCCCAACCATTCGATTCTTCTCGGTTTTATGAATTGAACTATGACACAGGAACCGTAAATTTCATACAACTCTCTGTTTTTCCGAATTCTCCACTAACCCTCAACCATCATAGGTCCATATATTTTCCTGAGAATTTTTCTTTCGAACATTTTCAGTGCATTTATTGTGAAGGTACACAGAGACCATGTTTCTGCAGAATATGTCACGATAGGCCTTATTAAGGTTTTATACAATCTTGTCTTTGTTGCTCGTGACAGGAGCGTTGATAGGAAAAGCTTTAAGTTCAGCAAATAGGCTCGGTTACCTGCCATAATCCGTTTTTTCACTTCTGTCGATATCTTATTTTTACAGTCGAGCTCAACCCTACAATATGTGATAAGTATTAGCCATCAAAACAATCTTTGTCCCATCCAAAATTAGTAAACAAAATCAGGGTTTTAAGAAAAGAGTGTTTTGTCCATAGTCTAGTTTTAGTTTAAACCATGCTTTGTACATCAAGCCAATGGGAACGCTGCATTATTGACAATAATAGAATAGAATAGAATAGAAAGAAAACTTTATTCTGGGACAAAGTCCCTTAAGAATGACATTAAATAATACAAAGTAAGATCATAACTGGCCGATAGGCTGTTAAAAATAAAACAACATAGGTAAAATTAAATACAAATGTATGAAAAAAACACAGAAAAAGAAACTTAAAAAAAGAAAAAAAATAAAAGATAATATTGAAACTCAAAAATTAAAGAAAAATAAAAGAAGAAACTCAAAAATTATCATATAAGAAATCAAAACATTATCATAGTCAAACTATAATTTTGGCTAATGTTTTATGTCTGACGGTCTTAGTAAATAAATTAGACGATTACATACATAGTACATACATCCTTATAATTAGAGAGCGTCGGGTTGGAGGGAAAGAAGATGGTGAAAGAGTAGTGTTTTGAATGTTCCAAGGGAAGAAGCATTGCGGATACAGGGGGGGAGGGAATTCCAAAGAGTAGAGGATCGGACAAGGAAGGAACGTTGGAATGCAGTACTTCTGTGGGATGGAGTATAGAGATCGGAAAGAAGAGATCTTGTATGCAGTGATTTGATAGCAGACTTGAAGGTTCAGGTTACTGTAAATAAAGGGAGGGTGACGGGTGTTGATAACTTGGAATAGGTAGGAGCCTAGGAAGTACTTTCTGCGGAAGGAGGGGAAAAAGCCAATTTAAATCCGTGTAGAGATGCGAAACATGGGAACGTCTCGATGTTCCGAAGACAAACCTGATGAAGCAATTCATGATGCGTTTTAATCTGTCTTCAAGAACCGTCGAGAGCCCGCCATATATCACGCTACCATAGTCAAATTGGGGGAAGATAAGGGAGGATACTAGAAGTTTGCGTGTGGGTAGGGGAAGGAGGTGACGGGATCGGTGAAATAGTTTTAGGATACCGATTGATCTTCGGGAGATTTGTGCAATATGGGATTTCCAGGAGAGGGTTTGATCAATGGTTAAGCCTAAATTTTTAACAGAGGAATGGAAAGTTATTGGATGACCATTAAGGAATAATGTGGGAAAGTTGGCATTTGAATGGAGAAGGGAATGTGATCCTATGGCAATTGCTTGAGTTTTAGCTGCGTTTAATGTTAATTTGTTCAGATTTGCCCAGGCACAGGCATAATGACAACATCCACAATACACTTATACCAGGTTGTACTTTTTGACTCTCCAAGTGTTCAAAATGTTAAGAGAATAAAACTTGTGACTGTTTAGAAAATGAATGATGTGAACTGCATATTTAAAAACAAGTGGCTGTTAAGAAAATGAAAATATTCTCCAAAAATTATGAGTGTCATTAATATGCATCATCTATTCTGTAATTATAATTTTTATTTTGTGTACTTTTGAGCAAGCAGTGACTTCTGCAAAAAAACAAAACAAAAAAACACAGCCACTTCAAACAGTGTTTTATCCCTTTGTTACTTCATCAAACCGTTTTTTGTCCACTGTGTTCCTTCAAAACGTGTTTTGTCCATATTTAAAATTAAAAATGCTAATTTTAGGAGAAAAGAATATTTCTGATCCTTGTTGTAATGTGTTGTTTTAGATGCTATAAGTTTAATTAGGAATTGGTTGTTTCTGAAGGCTAATTACATCTCATAATATACGTTTTTTTGTTATTGCTGAAAAGTGGGATTACTGCGACAAAACACGTTTTGGAAGTTACCCTCTCACATACACTGCCGGTCAAAAGTTTGAGACCACCCTGAAACGATACCAGTAAATTTAAAAGTTTGATGTTAGGTGAAAAATAAATGGATTTAAATAAAATTAAACGCATTTATATAGTTTATACCAAGATCTTTAAAGTTCATCTACCTTTAAGAGAAGAAATTAAAATTAAGTTTTCAATACATAATTTAAAACAAACTGTATTTTCCATATTAATTCCAACAATTTCGTTTGCCGACAGAATAACCTTGGATTAAAAAATTTGAAATTTGAATTAAAAATTGAGAAACGAAAATCTCCCATTCATATTAAATGAAGGCAGCGGGAATTTTTGTTGAGCCATTTCAAATTTAATTAGATATTTATGAACTAAGTTCCTTTTTTTCCTGAGTGGAATAGCTCGTAATTGATTTATTACGGAGAAAATCTCAAAAGTGAAACAAAGTGTTTTTACTTATAAATAAAAAGATCAACATAAAATTAGATAGAAAAAGAGAGGCGGAACGATATTAAAGATATTAAACTTTTAAATTTACATACTTTGGCTCAGGGTGGTCTCAAACTTTTGACCGGCAGTGTATATTGGGTTTTAGCTTCATTTATTTTTGTTGAACAGTGATGTGATAAAAAGGGGGACATTATAGCTTATTTCCTACTAAATCTTTATTAGAAGAAAAAAAAATCCAGCATACTTTAAAAATTTGCTGCGGTATTAAATAAAGCGTTGTATAAATGTTTTTAGAACGGCATTTCAGGTCAACTTTCGTAAAATGGTAGTAGCGTACCAGCTCTCCGTCTCGCCTTCTCAAGCTGCGCCTTCTATAAGCAGTTAGGGATAGTATCATTACATCCTATATTGGCTTTCATTCTCTACCCACTTGAGTTCGGCTATATCGATAAACAAATTAAAACATGAGTTGAATATCTTGAAATATATACAACCTCTGGTTACGACATTGCTGAAGTGACAGACACCTTAACTTCCTCATCATAAAGTTATTCTGAGAACAATATAATGCTGTAAAATGTTTTTATAACATTATTACTTTCTTTTAAATAAATCTTGGTATCTCTACCGAAAGGCTGCCATTCCCCTGCTCCTGTGCCAAATACACTTTTGGGTCATTTTTCCTTGTAAACGATCTTTTAGATATAATTTTACCAATAAACAAGCCGAAGTAGGCTCTTTGAGATTATAATTGTTATTAGTAGATGTATGAGTCAAAGACAATCAATCAAAAGTCGCAATACTTTTGGAGGAAGTTCCCCAACCCTTTTGAAGTCAGTTTCTTGGATCTCAAGATTAGAAAGAACAGTAACACTTCTGACCAAAATTCTAGCAAGACCATGCGGATAGACTAATATAACAGGATGAATGAATATCTGCCACGGACTCCAACTGTGGCCCTGGAGTTTTGTGTCTGGTGCTGTAACCATTGAGCTACAGCACCTCCTTAATGTGCTGTACAGATCTGGAGATTAGAAATATCCAAGAGATCTAATTATTGTTTCAGACCTGTATTTGTATTTTGCACCTAATGGCAAAATTAATAATTTTCATTATTACCCTTCTTAACATTATTTTTATTTATTTATTTTTTAAGTTTTTCTCTTACTTAAATTTTATTTTACCAGACTTAAAAGACAAGAAACTGCTTGTCGTTTCCGACTACTACATTTACATTTACTAGACAAGCGTTCAAAGCTTCCAATAAGTTACAAAAAAATTATTTACATGACAGTAATTAGACCCATTATGACAAATGGAGTTGAGTTTCGGTGTTCCACTAAACCTTTCAATTCTTCTTGTATCCAATCCTTATAATCCAAAATATTTCAAAAATCCTAAATACTCCTTACTTTGTATCCAATAAACTTATCCATCCATCTTACTTATCCATAAAGATCTTAACGTTTCATATGTTGCTAATTCAACACCCCTAACCAGATACCTATTCTTTCAGAGCAAACTCCATACCCACTAGAATCCACTAGCATCTCATCTTGCCTCACACTGAATTCCCGATTATCCTCTGAGGCATTTGAAAAGAAAATGGCCAAGAAGCCTTCTAATGTAAAATTTTTATTGAAGTGCTACTTTTGTGTAGTTCTTTGACATGTCATTGTAATAATTTTCCTCGCATTTACTTGTGGTATATTATGTATACAGATGTTAATATGAATAAATAGTTTTTTAAAAAATAATTATTTTGTTTTCATTTTAAATATTCTGTACCTAGATTTAGTTAAATTTTTTATTATCTGTAATTAATTTTATCTAATTAATTATTAATCAATCAACTAGGCCCCATTACACTAAACCTAATAATTTTTTTATGTAGTTATACCCCCAGAATAACGTTTATTTCATTCATACAGTAAAATTTTGTAATAATTTAGTTGTTAAAAGACACAGCATTACACAATTTTTGTGTAATGTGCTGCATTCTAGTGGATTTTCACTTAACCTATAACAATATAACATTCATACATTGTAAACTGTATAAAGATGAATTAATTAATAAATAATTTAATAACAAAAAGTTTAATTAACAAAAAAAAAAAAATTATATATGTTTCTAATTACTTACATCCTGAGATTCTAGGAGAATTATTTTTTTTAGGTCAACTACCTTAATGATAGCCTACAGTTTTTTGTTTTGTTTTTTTGCTGAAACTTGTATGCAAATTTAATACATTTCTTGTATTTATGAATCTGATTCATCCTTTTTAAGGTAACCTTTTTAACATTAAAACATATCTTAATCACTGCTATCACAATTGGTCCTATTTTAAAATTAATTAGTTTATGGATGGATATGGCATGAATAAAATTTAAGTTGTTATAAAAAAAAAAAAAAAAAATATATATATATATATATATATATATATATATATATATATATATCATTGGTATGGAAATCATCAGCTATTATAGTATTAATATCATTCACAATTGGCACTTTCCAAAAAATTGGAATTAAGAGATTAATTAAACAGTAACATTGCATAACTAGTTATGAAGATACAATTTTGTGATTTCTGAACAATGTGCTGCATTCTGGTGGGTTTTCACTTAACCTGTAACAAGTATAACGTTCATTCATTCAATAACTGTAACTAAACAACAGCATCAAAAAAAAAACAAAAAGTCGAATTATTAAAAAAAGAGTTATATTAAAACAACTAGCATCTGTTATTTACAAATAATTTACCTTCAGGAACTTAAGTTCTGTGTGTGAATAATTGTATTTTTGCTAAAACTTACCCAATAAATAATGTTATGCAAATTTAATCCATTTCTTTTATTTATTAAATAGATTGGTCATTCTACACCAAAGGCAACATTAAAATGTATTTTAATCAATGCCTTAGCAATTAGCCCTGTTTTAAAATTGATATATGGTTCTGTCTCAAAAATATTGCCACTTTCGTCTGAAAACTTGTCACTATTACTTAACTTTGTGACAAATGGTCACGTTATCTTGTCTTTTTTTTTTTTTTTTTTTTTTTTTTTTTTTTTTTTTTTTTTTTTTTTTTTTTTTTTTTTTTTATTACTCAACAACATCTTTTGTAATTTTTGTAAGAAATTTCTTCTCCAGAGTATATTTCCGCAGTAGAAAAATGGAAAAATGTTTTGAAAACTACTAAAAACGTCAATAGTGTTACTGTTACAAGCTCAATATGACAACAAAAATAACATTTTTATTTTACAATATTTTATTTTTGTTTTTGATATAAATTAAAAGTGCACGTCCTAAAGGTTATGGAAATATCCACGTATTTTTTCAATAAAAATAGACTATACAGACAGCAAAAAAAAATTATAATGTCCCGATGGTCTTAATAAAATATTGGTCAGAAGTGTTACTGTTCTTTCTGACCTTGAGATCCAAGAAATTGGCTCCATATTGGTGAGGGAAGTTCCTCCAAAAGTATTATATCATCTTCTGATTGTTAAACCAGTTACTTCCAGTTCCTTGATTAATTAGCATCGAAAAAAATGGTAAGTATTTTTATTCAATGTCAGAAGTGTGTACCAATATAAAATGTCTTTGACTCAATTTTTGTTACATCTACAGGTAACAAATATATTCTCAAATAGCCTACTTTGGTTTGTTCAGTTTTTTATTGGTTAAATAGTATGTAATGTATATCAGCTTGGAAAAATGAGGTGAATGTCAGCAGTGTTACTGGTCAGTAATGTTACCTCACGAACAACATTCTACAGTGAGGTGAAGATTTTTATGTTAAATACAGAAACTTTTTCCTTATGAGTGAAATAAGACCACGTTTTTGAAAATGGAAACTAAATTATAGATAAATTGGTAACACTCCTGGCTTAAAGTTATATTTTACCGACCTCAGAAATAATTTAATTATAAACCAAATAACAAATTCTAAGCAAAATTAGGTGTACCATGATATATTTTGATGCTGAGAGCAGGGACTCCAGGGACCTTCTGAAAGCCTGCAACTGGCGAGCGACCGCACAAGAAAGAGCTACATGGCAAAAGCTCATAGAGGAGGCCAAGGTCCATGCTGGGCTGTAGCGCCACGGATCATCATCATGATATATTTTGATTGCAGTCCAGAGAAAATTAAAACAAAATTATACTCTTTAAGAAATTATTTAATTTAGGTTACACTCATGAAATAAAAATCACTTCTATTGACATTAAAAAAAAAAAACTCATGATTGCAAAGTATTTTTCAAAAATTTAACATACTTAAGAAATGATACAAATATACTCCGTTCAAGAAAAAGAAGTTCATTTTTCGACTTTTTTACTCTATCTCTAAACCCAAAATGGCAATTTTTTGTTTTTTTTTAAATGACCCATATCCTATTAATTTTGTTATGAATAAGATATAAGGTTGTTAAACTTCAATCAATGATAAATAAATCATCAGCAATTATTGTATTAGTTTTATTCAGTATTGACATTTTAAAAAATGTAATTAAGTGCTTAATTAATCAATAAAATTGGGTAATTAATTAGTTGAGAAAAGACGAAGCTGATTTCTTTACAATGTGCTGCATTCTAGTGGATTTTCACTTAACCTATAACATTCATTCATTCAATAACATTATGAGGTTGAATTAAAACATATTTGCATAGCAATCATGCATGATAGCAATATTCTAGTCAAAACAGCTGCTAATTACAAATATTTTTTTGAATAATTTTCCTTCAGAATTAAAGGGTGTGTCTGAGTGACTGAAACAATAATAATGTGCATAGTTGCAGTGTTTGTTTTTTAATATTGATACACCCACACCCTGAGATTATTTATTTTTTTCTTTTTTTTTTTTTTCTTTTTTTTTTTTTTTTTTTTATTGACTGCCCTAATTCTATCTACTATTTGCTGAAACTTACTTAGTAAATAAAGTTATATACATTTAATATGTTTCTTTTATTTATTCAATTGATAAATGTTTCTTAAGCAAATCCATCATTGAAATGTATGAATCATCAAATGAAATGTTAAAATAGAACTAATTACTAAGGCAGTGGATTAAGCCTTAGTAATTAGTTCTATTTTAAAATTGATAAATCCCTGTAATTTATGAATGGTTATGGCATGATTAAGATGTTAAGTTGTTAAATAAACTATCTATCAATGGTGTAGTAGTCATCACCCATCATAGTTTTAGAACCATTCAATAATATAATTAAAATAAAGATTATTTCTAGTCTTATCAATGTTTTTTATTAGGTGATTAAATAAAAACTTCAACTTAGATAAAGATGAAAGACATGAGTTTATTGCTATGATTACTCAATACATTTAACAAAGGAACATTGATTCACACAATTATTGGCTGTACATGATACATTTTAGAGAGTAACAGTGACAGCAATGCTATCTGAATACAACAGGAACATCTGATAATTTAATAAAATACAAATCTTCTCTTTAAAGTCTATATTGATCTACTAATGCTACTAATAAAACAAAATTCAAGAATGTTGATTAATCATAATGCGTTTGCTTAATTGTTAAGATGTTGGAATTTAATTTATAACCTATAACTTTATGAAGAATTTATTACATAAACAGCTGTTGATATTATTGATGTGTATTGAATCGAGGTAAGCATGATGGTATTGAAAGGTGAATACAATTAGAATTGATGCCATTATCATCCTATTTCCCTTCACCTGTAGACAGAATAGACCTTTTCCAAAAAAAAAAGCTAAGTATACAAACTAAACAATAATGTTTAGTTTGTATACTTTGCTGTCATATTATCATTGGATGTGGAGATTAATATGCAGGAACAACTGGATGACCACTGAATTAAAGATTAAATATGCAGAAATCCAACTTAACAATACATTTAAATAAAAATAATCATAAATTCGACAAAGACTTCGGAGTGCAATTTATACTTCACATGGAAAATAGTCAAAAATTAATTATTTACAAACAACTACAAATAAATAACAGTAATTTAAAACCAATCCAATTTTTTCTTTGAATTAACAAATAAATATTTTAAAATTTTAATTTACTATTTAATAAATATTCCAATTTTAAATTTGTTTCCTCCAGGAACAGAAAAACAGACAAGTCATAGGGGAAATATATTTTTTTAGTACTGATGATGATTGTTTAACATTTGAAACTAGCCTTTAATAAAAAAAAAATTTAAAAGGAGTGAAAATAATTCAATCCTATTTTTATGGATCCTTCAATACCATCTTGCATCTTACAGTTGCACATGTAAAATGAAATCAATTCAAATGGATGTAATTTAAAACACAAAAATTAATGATTGACCTAAGTATAAAAACTATAATAAGCAGATAATGGACAAACATCTTCATTTGAAAATAGAAGCCATACATGGGCGACCGGGGTCTTCAATATTGAGAAATCTTTCAGTTGTCCATGGTACCACAAGTACCATTGGATGGTTTCTTACTTTTGTCGGGATATTTTTGGATGCTTTAAAATACAGTACCATACCGGGAAAAAACATTGACCAAGGAATCCTTACTTCAATTAGTACTTCAAATAGCTCCATATCATTTGGTACAATCACAGATCCAGGCACTATATCTCCCCACAGAACTGAAATAATAAACAGTGTTCCTTCAGTGCTTAAGGTGTGGCTATCTGGTTTGTGGCCCAGCGGTGGGAAATATATCATCGAGTTACGTGTAATCATTCTCTGCCTAATTTTAATTGTTACAGGAGGCAAAAGGATACATTGGCCTGATACTCGATTGGCTGGTCTTCTATCAGATTCATTAACAACATAACTGAATTCCTTGGACATTGTTTTAAGAATATCTCAGGGCAGAGTTCTGTACTGTACTGAAGTATACAAGAGTACCCGCAGTTCTACAAACTTAAACTAAGGAAAAAAATTGGATAATATTTATAAAAAAAAAGAAAAAAAAAAGACTAAAAATGGAATGTAAATATATTTATAATTTTGAAAAGTATTTACATTGTTTCTTCTAAAGATAAAACACTAGGTTTCTTTATATTCGATTGAATCCAAACATAGTTTGTATACTAAAGACCCTATAAATATGTTTATTAATACTTGGCTTGGCTCTTATCTTAAAGTGTATAAATATTATTTGTTACAAGATAGAGAAAATATTATAAAATTGAATATACAATACAAATAAACAAAATAAAATAATATAATTAGTGTTAAACATAAACATGATATAGCATAAATTATCAAATAAGCTTATTTACAGATTTATTTAGTTTTATTATCTTCTGTTTATCATATATTTGATATTATTTGCTTAATATGAAAATATCAGATAAACAAATTTACTCGGCCTGATTGATCTGCCTAATATATACATAGTCAAGGCATTTGTTATTGATGCCTAGATTGGATGAGCCATTTCACTGAGAGTGAGCCTGTGAAACTCCAAAAAAGCTTCTCATTGAACACCATCGAACCAAGATGCAAAGCTACGATGGAATGATAGTGTTGGAGATTTGAGGACTCAGCTCGGTTTTTTTATTTGGAAGCTCCTTGAGGAGACCAGGAAATAGGTATTTATTTGTTTTCCCTGCAATCGTTCTCAATTACAATTTCTTGAGTTTTTCCTTCTACTTCTTAACTTTGACTAGTTTTGTGGTGTAATATTATTGGCAGGGTAAATTATTGATATGGAAGTAATTTATAACAGGCTAAAATTTTCAGGATTACTTCACCTTTATATGTAAATCAAATTTTAAAAAGTTCCCTTACATGATTTTACATGTAAGCTTCCATCCAAAATATTAGATCGAATGCGACCACCAAAAATTTTTGATCTAGGATGTTTTTCTACATATCTTTGTCAAAAACCATAGCTTTTCTATGATTAGCAAATGAAAAAAGGGGTTATAACGTTTGTTATTGTCCCATACAGGAGTTATAACTACAAATAGTTTCGAAGATATGAAATAAAACATCTTTTTAACATAGAAAAATTCATATTTTTTAGTAAAAGAAATCAAAATATGGCTCATCTATGATGTTTTGGGTAAATTTTGGTATGAATCTGCACATGTATCCTTTCTTAATAAATACTGTAAAATTGGAAAAATATTGTATTTTTTATAAAGAAACAATTAAAAAACACGTAAGCCAAAAACTGCTGGTGGCAATGTGAGATTAGCTATTTTGGATGAAAGTTCAAAAGTTAAATTTGGGGACTGAAAATTCATTCTTGTTATGAATTATTTTTATATTGACCCTAAAGTTAATATATTATTTTTTAAAAATTATTATCTGAGATGGAAAGATCATGTGTAATTCATTTATCAATCTCAATTTCTACTACCGCAAACAATCCATCAACTGTTTAGTATATTCTAAAATATTCATCTATTTTGACTTTGGTATCGCGATACCACATAGGTCTCTAGAGTCTAATCTAAGAATAAAGTTCATGAACTACCACCAAATAGTTCAAAGAATTCTCCATCATTACCATGTTTCTCATTAACAAACCATGTAAAAAATGGTTATTCCTGTTCTTCAAATGACAATCGTAGTTCTTTCCTTAAAAGATCTCTATCCACAAAGGCACCTTCCTACATTACAGAAGCAAAAATCTTAGTCATCAGTCAGTTCTGATATATATTGAGGCTATAGGTTTTGAATTAATAAACAGAATATTTACAAGATATCCAATAAGCTATCTCCTCACAGGAGGTCAGGGAATCGGCAACACTTCTAGGAAATAGAGGCGTAACTGTGTCGTACAAAAAGGAGAGTTTTTTGTCTTCCTGCCCCTTACTTTGTAATATTCGGGGTAAAAATTATATCTTAAGTGAATTTTCTACCCTTCACCGAGTAACCAGAAGGCGTGTTGTGCTGGTTAATCCTGTGGGTGGGGCCAATGCCTCAAAAAGGGCCAAAAAAATATTTTTGGGAGCTTGTTTCTTGAGCTCTTATCTGATCTGGTCCTTTTGAGTTGGGCGGTCTAGCTGTTCCTGCCATGTAGCCAAGTAGATTTCGTCATCCCCTGATGGCACCTAACCAATCTGAGACCACAATGTCTTATCCACATCATAGCATCTCTCTCTTTAAGCTAAGTATAGATCAAGTTTGGTTTGTAACTATTTACGATTTTAAATCTAGCTATGATCTTATTTCCTATCTGTAATTTTATATGTCAACCCTTTCTAAGAATATAGACTGTTTTAATTTAAATTGCTTTTAGTCTCACTCATCTGATTGATTCCTTTTGATTATTTTTCTTAATAATTAACATACCTCAGTTATTTGGCTCCATGCAAACCTCTGGAGAAGAAGTTATAAATTTAATTAATTATATAAAATATTATTTATAATTTGTCAGGCTAAGTCCTGACTGGCATCCCTTTAGATTAATGCTGATCTGGACTTGATAGAGAGCCGGGTCATAGCAGTTCCAGTAAAACCAAATTACGTTCTTCTGGTATTTAAGTCCCTCGAAAATTATATTTAAACATTCATTCATCATTATAGCATAAAATGTCTGAAACTACTCCCGCTCTCACATTTTTAAAAATATCACATCATGTTTTATCCATTAAATATCCAATCTAATGGATTCATGTAAAATAGTACTGGTATAAGAGGTATGAATGTTGTGAAATTGAAAATTGATATTTATTTTTGTAAATATTATTTGCAAATGAACCAAAATTTATTTCATAACTAACAGTTGTTTTCTTTTATGTATTGCATTTTTTATATCTTATATCTTAATTTCTATTACTTTTCTCTTAATTTATTATTTTTATTTGTTATTTACTGAACTTTATAACTGTTTAAATGATTACATTCAGTAAATGTGAGGGATAATGCATTTAAAAACATGTAAACGACTAGCAAAACAATTATTCTCAGGTAGCAATTCGATAAAAGTTCAACATTAGAAGATCTTAAGGCCAAATTATCAGACGCTTCAGAGGGTTAAAAGAAACAATTTGGTGGACTATTGGATATAAATGCTTATGGAGTTACTGTGAAAGGACAGATATCTGGTACGGGCCAAATTAGCAACGTTTGGGACCTTAAAGTCGTGGATAGGTTTATTTGTGACGTAGAGCATTTAGAATTTTGCGTTGTAAGATTTGGATATGAGATTTTTTTTTTTTACTATATTTTGTCTGCCCACACCTGTCGCTCAAACCGTGACAATAAGCGGATGATATAAAACTGTATAAAATTGGCATGTGAGAGTTCAGCATCCACCAGTACCTACTCCATTCTTGCGTTTTTCAGATTTATCTGAGATCTCTTAGCCAGCTCCTCTTCTTCAGCCTTCTGACTCAGGCATATCCAAAGTCACCATGTTTTATATTAGTTAGTTGTAGTGTCCTTGAAATTTGTCATAAAATCTTTTGGATACAAGAGGAATTGAATGGTTTAGTAGATCACCAAGTTCACCTATTACCTATTTGAACATGCGAAGCTCAACTTCGCATGTTCAAATAGGTCTGATCCTGGTCATATAGATTTTTTTAAATTTATTTATTTTTTTTATCGGATTTGACGACCTAAGGTCAGATACCAAGACCCAACAAATTCGACCGCCAATCTCCTTCCGCTAATCCTCTTGTTGCCATTACCTCCTCAACTCCTTGAACCCATGTTTTGTTTGGGCGGCCTGTTTTTCGTCTTTCTTTCAGGGACAAAGTTGAACATTATCTTTGGCCATCTCTCTGGCCCCATTTTTCTTAGATGGCTGTAACAACAGTAGATGTTTGGTTTCAATGGTGTTAACTATAGTTTTTTTTTTTTTCTGCCTTAACGATATTTCATATGGCAGAATTAGTCACCCATTGGATCCTGGAAATGCGACTGCTTCTTCACCAAAAATCCATTTCGACAGCTTGTAGTCTCTGTGCATCTCTTGTCCCAACCACCCACATTTCTGATCCATAAAGGGTTAACTCCAAAAAAGGAGTGGAAAATCCTCTTTTTGGTTTCTAGTGAAACATTTGTGCCCCACAGTAGTTTATCATACCAATTAGCTTTCTTCATCTTTTCTTTTATGTCACTCACAAGCGTTCCCTTGTTGTCGATATAAACTTCCAAATACTTGAAGAGAGACAAATACTTGAAGAGTACTAGCAACCAATTTTCTAATGACAGAGAAGATGTAGAAAAGTTAAAGACATGTATTCTGTCTTCTCTTTGCTGATTTCTAGGCCCCATTTAGAATATTCTTCTTCCAGCTTCCTTAGCTCCTCACTCATTGAAAAAATCATAAACTGCTAAAAAACCAACAAACAAGCCAAGGATACTGGATGGTTTGCAACAGATAAGACATAATGTTCGGAAACAGACAATTAATATAGGATGTTGGAATGTACAGGGTCTTGCAACTAAGTATCCCACTCTCCCCAGGGAAATTAAGAAGTTTAACATGGACACAACAGTGTTATCAGAGACAAAGAGAAAAGGGAAAGGAAGTGAAGAATTGACTAGATCTGGAGTGAGTTGTTGGAACATTTTCCCAGCACATAGGCTTGTTTCGGACTCTCTGCCACACTTGCGACCAAGGAACCCAACCTCTTCTATCTGTCCGCTGGTACCTGGGACTCCACGCAGGGGTGCATAATTGATGTTGAGTTTCAAGGCGTTGGACCATTTAGACCCTGAAAATATTTGTTTTTCACAAATATATCTAATGGCTCTTGACGTCTCCTTGAAATGATGACCAACGCCCTGCCACCTGCCATTGGTCCATGTTTTGAAAGCATTTTCTCTCAACAACTGTCATAGAGCTCTCATGGTTTGGTGGCCCTGATCCACACTGTCTCTCAGCACATTCAGCAATCTCATTATCATAATGGAATGTGTACTGGAACAATTTGAGCAGAAAATAAGCTCTGCAGCTTAAACGGGGACTAAGAAACAGACTTTCAAATGATTGGAATTTCCTCAAAAAGTGGCAGAAATAGTGTTTTTTTTTTTTGGTTTTTGCTCTATAAAACCATTATAAAAACGTTTAAAAATGAGATAGTTAGCTATAAATCAAACACAATACAGTGTTATTATGGCCAATGATTCTATACATAAATAGCTGGCAAAGACATTTATTTGAAAACAAATTAATCTATTGGTG
Organism: Euschistus heros; assembly: GCA_003667255.2. Lineage (NCBI taxonomy): Eukaryota > Metazoa > Arthropoda > Insecta > Hemiptera > Pentatomidae > Euschistus > Euschistus heros. The sequence continues at coordinate 52,056 of RCWM02000413.1, read as the reverse complement.
TATATAATGTATAGTTTCTATTTCCTTTACTTTTAAAAAATATTAATATATAACTTTTAATATTAATTACAATACACTTTTAATTATGAAAAAACGTGTGCTTCATAGACATCTCCAGTTAATCCAACCTTTTGGCTGTTCCGTCAAATCCCTTGATCCCTTAGGGTTAGTGAGGTTCAACTGTATATAAAAAAGTGCAATACTCCTTTATCACCAATAAATTTTTAACTTTTATAGCAGATAAATTAACTATGGAAAAAAAAAAATGAAGGAATTTAAATAAAAACAAAACTATCATAGAAATTAATTGTATTATAAAATCATACAATAAATCGTTATAACAACTTAGTAGTCCTGATTATTTCATCTCCACAGAAGAGAAGGAAAAAATGCACTCCTACTGACCAGAAGTAATTGCGTTTTAATTGTTACAAAATTTAATACTAAAATATGCTCAACATTAGAAAAAAATGTGTGTGCTGATTTTTTTTATTTATATATATATATATATATATATAAATACTCCTAGAAGAATTAACTATCAGATATACATAAAAAAGAATTTTTTTTTTTTTTTTTTTTTTTTTTTTTTTTTTTTTACATATGACTCTCATATAAAACGTTAATTGTATTAGTATTCGATATATATATAAATATTTTTTTATAAAAATTATTTTAAAAATAACCCAAACAAATTATATATAAATTCTGTAACACCTAATAAGATATCTTAAAGACTAATTTATTTGGTAATTATCAAACAATATTGCTTACAAATATTTCCATTCAATAACATAAAAGCTCGTGCCCTTTTTTTTTCTTTTTCTTCTAATACTCCATTAATTATTTCATATCCAGAACATAATATTACATCAGATCCTGATAATGTTTTATATATAAATAACAAAAGCATCATTAAGTAGGTAAATTACGATGACATTATAGGAAATTATAATTTTTTTTTTTAATCGTTTTCAAGTTCCTAAATTTTATATCACAGTCCATAAACGACACAAAATAATTATAATTTGAAAAAAGTGGTCAATAATTAAAGATCATAAAGGGAAACTATGAAAACATATGAATGCATAACAATGTAAGCATCATTCATCAATATAATATTCCATATTCTATTTATAATTTTAAACATTAAAATAAAAACAATGATCCACACATTTTTTTTTTTTTTTTCTGCTGATGGTAGCTAGGATTATTTCCCATTTAAACAATCGAAAAGAAAAGAAGTATTTTCAAAGGCGTCTTAAGATATGAAACATGGTATGAACACGCTGCATTAAGACAAGATTTTTGTTAAAAGCTATTCCTGTAGTATTTGTCAATGAAGTTTTTATAACTGATTCAGACTTCATTTTAAAAATACTCTTCTCAGTTCCAGAGCAACATGGACCGCAAAGTCTAATCAAAATCAGCATTTTTCCAGTTTAAGTGATTTAATTTTAACTGTAAACTGATAATGGGTTTCTAAGGAAATGGATCAGCTGTTATATAATAAAATCAGTGGAAACCAATCAGCAGTTGTTTAATCAAAGTATCAGAAATGAATCAGCTGTTTCTTAATAAAACAAAACAATTAATATTTAATACTAATTTCTAGGTGAGAACCTATAATTTTTATCAGTACATCTAATAAAATCTTAGGTTTTGATTTCAATGAATAACAAAATTATTTAAGTACTAAAAATTAAACTATAGTATGATATTCAAAAGAATAAAGATCAAAAGTAGCAAATTGAAGAACTATACAAGAAAGGCTAAATTCTTTGTAAGATAGCGTAAACTATGCCACTGGAGAAAATGAACCATCCAACGTTAACCACAGCAGAAAAAAAAATATATTCAATTTGATAAAAAAATTTAATGCATTCCTATCCTTAATTTAATAAATTTATGCATAAGAATTACAAACAGTTAATAATTTTTATATAATTTGTTTCCTATAAAAGATTGAATTTCATTTCTTTTAACAAATACCATATTTCCATAAAAATATGGTTTATAACACTTAATTTCATGTAAGTAAATAAGAATAAAATCAATCATTAAAATTTTTTTAATTAACTATCCTATAATTTATTGGCATTATATTGATATAATAATAATTCCGTTTCGAATACAAAACATTACAAATGAAATTTTCCAATTAATTTCCGCATCATAATATAATAGAATAATATTTAATTAATGATATTGCATCAATACATAATTTTTTTTTCTTTTTGATTCATAAACCAATCAGATAATGATTATTAAGATAGTTTCGGACAGCAGGTACATCCAATTCTCGATCTTTTTTTTAAAAAACATATTTTTGTGTATAAGAGAATTCATTATTTTAAAGGAAATCATAAGAACTAGCCTCACAACCATTTAATCCATTTTAGATCGAATAATGAATATTTTCAATGGATGGACTTGAGAATATAAAATACCCTCTTATACGAAAAATATAACATGTAATAAATTTATGTATATGTATAAATTTCACTGGGGATAAGCATCAAAGAACGTTATTTATACAAATTTACAACAATTAAATGTCAAAATTAATGCAAACAAAAAAAAAACAAAAAAGCAGTATTTATTTCGAAACTGCTCAATTATTACATAAAGTGCGTAGGCCAGCAACACACCTACCTTAGTTTTATTTTTCATCACAGACAAACTTTATGATTTTACATTTCATGAACAACGCTGAATGATTTTCAGCACGTCGAGTAAAACTTAATCAAAATAATAAAAAATGAAACATAGTCGATCTTTAGTTATGCCCATAACAGTTAAGTGTTTCAGGTTTTTCCCCGAGGCTCTACCAGTAACTAACGACTAGGAACCTATCATCTTCACATCTTAGGAGGATGTTAGTATCCGACGTACAGACAGTAATGCACGATTCACTCCGAAGTGGGCTGACTATCTTTTGCCCAGTCGTAGAGTCCCAGACAGACACTCCTTTTTCATCGTGTAGAACCAAGAACTTGTCCCATACCTTACAAATATTCATGACACTAGGGCTTACAGAAAAACTCATTTCATATGATGCTCCCAGTTTCCTCACTGTTATCTCATCTCTGAATGAATAAATTAGCATATCATCCTCTGTTAATATTACAGGGACGTGCTTATTCGCGCAATATTCACCAAGTTTAAAACGTGAATCACGTAACCAAACATATAAATGGCTTATTTGGTTGAAATGTTGATCGCGACTTTCAGTGGACAGTTTTGCGCAGACAATCTTTTGGGAAACATACAGCTCGACCGCCCTGTTCGGTATAACGAGGACTGGTACTTCCCAAACATCTTTACTGTAATCGTACTGAGCGATGTGGGATCTTGAGCCCATTCTGTATCCTAAAAACACCGTATCTCCAAGAACTTCAAGACATGTACAGAACAGACTTTGATTACCTAAAGCTTTATGAAGGTCAATCTGTCTTCTGACGGAATCATCATTCGTTTCAAAGAAGCAAAGCATACAAGGATTTAACGGATCTTGTACAATGATAAACTTATCGGAAATTCTTATGGTGAACTGTGACTTGACGCAATTATTCCTAGGTTGGTTACAATTTCCAGTTTCTAGAGCCACTTGGATTACCTTCCTAAAGGAGTTCGTATCTTTTTTTAGACAAACAACATTTCTGTTCTGGGTATATACTAAATAATCATTTTTATAAATTATCGTGTCAATCTTCGATTCCGGTGAAGCGAGATCTACAGAGCAAAACCTTCTAACCAGCCCATGAATAGTATATATAATAAGCTGAGAACCCACATGTTCAACTATGCAATGTTCATTTACGTGAATAGGCTTTAATGGAAGTCTGTAAATTACGTAATATCCATTATTCCAATTTTTCTGTACATATCTGTATCGGTTGAAATGAGACCTCCAATGACTTGGGTTCAGTTTTTCATTGTAGGAATAATGCTTCATCGGATTTTCCATCATGCTGCAGCTGTCTTCCAAAAATTTCTTCTTGGATAATCCTTCGACCTCGCATATCTTCAACCATACCCTGTTCGAGTTTACAATATCGTGCCATTTTATGCAAACCAAACTGCACTGCTTAAGATCCCTAGGGCTGAGGTATAGAAATATAACTTCTTTCACTTCCAACGGTAGCTGGTCAAAAACGGCCATTATTATTGTATTCTGAAAATAAACAACACCATTAATCTTAAATCATTAAAAGATATTTGACTGTAAATTATAACGAAGGGTGTCTCAAAATTAATGCTTGAAAATTAAAGATTTGAATTAAATATAAAACACATTTTTAGTATTTAGATCGTTATTTTTTTTATGGAACCATAAAGTACATAGGATAGGGTTTTTTTATAGAATAAAAATATTGGGACAGCCTCCACGTCATGCGCAAGTGGTTGTTAGTTAGTGTTGGTTGAGACAAAGATCTTAAGTGAGCATATGCTGTAGAGAGCTTGTTAAAATTTGCAATTCTTCTCCACGACCCGAATCTTGTTTTTTTTAGAAGAACAGTGTGTTTTGTGTCTTCAATTGACCCAGTCTCCATGAGCTTTTTAAATTAAATTTGACAAAGTTAAAGCACTATTTCAACCATATTTTGTAAGAAATTTTCGAACTCTGGCTGTCAAATTTTCATTATTTTGGAGATATAGTTCAATAATAAAAACATGTAATTCTATCGAGCAATGCCATCCATTTTTACAAATCCTAAACTGTTCGCTGTTTTTTTTCAAATTCAAATCTTGCATTAATTATGGACATTAATATAATAAATAAAATAAATTATACATCTTGAATCATGAATTCATACATTATTCAAATAGCATTTTAGGCAAAAAGGGAGTCCTCTTATCCTAAAATGACATTCTGACTGACCATAAATAAATAATTGAGGTAGGCTTGATGTTATAGAAGGATCAATACAATTAGGATTAATGAATTATTGCTTCATCTATACAAAATATAAAAAAACTTTCAACCAAACACTGGATACACAGACACTGGTCAGAATAAGAAAACAAAATGCATGCATACTTAAATACTAAATCAACACAATATATTTACAATACACATACAGGCTTACAAATTATTGACACAGATCGTAGCAAAAACAAACAGAACCGATAATTAGTGTAATAAATTAAAATTAGAGCTACAACGGCGAATGATGTATCACCATAGAAACAATAACACATTTCAACCTTCCTAGGACGGGGTAGATTGTAAAACAAGGACTGAGTGGGGTGCGCTCGCACCCCAACTTTAAATTTCAATTTTATATACTAAACCACAATTAATACTTTTTTCTTTAATGTTTAATATTTAGGAATATTACAGGTTAAAATAAAATAAAAACGAATATAAAAATAATTTTTGTTTATTTATTAATAAATTGTTAAATAAATTTGTACATTTTCATCATAAAAATGATTGATTTACAAAAAAAAAAAAAAAAAAATAGTAATAAAATAAATTTACTTTTATTATTATAAAAAACATGAAAGCAAAACAATATTGAAAAAAGAAATTAAAAAAAAAAAAAATTATTAATTTTCAGCATTTATACATTTTATACACACAGGATTATTTTTTGTATGTTTTGGACATATTAATTGTCCACAGTTATTACATGAAATTTTTACTTTGGAATCGATTTTTCGAGGACACAAGTAGCATCTTCCCCTACTTTTGGGCCTAGTTGCTGTAGCAGTCAACGTTAAAGACTTGGGTTCTTGATTTTCTTCAATGTCGATGCAGTTTTCCATCATTCTTATTGTGTCTCTTTTCAGCCTTCTGCATAAATTTGGATTATTCAATCTTTCTCTAATAAGCAGTTCTGTTAATTTTTTTCCCAACTCCAAAAGAAAAATCCGCCTTCTGTCAAGTGAAGAAATTTTCCAGTTAGGATGGAGTTTCGTCCACACAATATATGCATTTAGCCCTGCAATATCTAATGAATTCATAAAAATCTTCATTGGCCATCTTTTAGTTTGCCATTTTGTGGAATATTCTGCTACCATTTTGTCGAGAGTGTCTACAGCACCTTTGGTAGCATTATATGTACTGATAATTTCTGTTTTTTTGTCTCATTATTTATAATATTGTTTGTGTGGTGTTCGCTTGATAGTAGTATTACACATTTATTTGGTTTGGGTACATATGATACTAATGTAATTTCAGTTTATACTAAACTATATTAGGTCACACGAAGGACTACATGGGGTGCGAGCGCACCCCAGGCCTGTTTTTGGTCATACTTGTTCAAATAATATGAAGTTCATTTAGTTTTTTCTATTAATTTTTTGATCCTTTGAATTAAGACACTTGCAGAAGAAAACTCCTAGAAGGACTAATGGATATATATAAATTTATAAAAATGGCAAGCAAAAAACGAGCCGTGGGGTGCGGGAACACCCCACCCAGTCCTAGGAAGGTTAAACAAAACATGTAGGTAAAAAAGTAGTGAACAACTGTATTAGAATTCATTCGATCAGGATCAAACACGGAAGTAACATTCAAGAAAATGTGCGAGCAGATTTATTGGTTGATTCACAATGACTAGTTGAATATAATCATCCATCTGATAAATTGAATAATAAAAACTTCAAAAGTAGATACGCTCATTAAATGACATAAATACTCGCCAAAACTCTACAAAATGTTCTATATTGCAACAATTTAGTAAAACCTTTTCACGGAGAATGGGTTGATAGGGTCGAGAGACTATCTCCAACTTCCCGAAAAATATGTTAGACAGGGACTAAAGGATTAAACGGGAAGAAAGAGTGACTTTTTAAAAAAACAAAATATTTAATCAACTTCCAAAAGGACAACAATGGTGGACTGTCGAGCGAACATTAATAATTCTTAGATCCTGGCAGATTTAAAAAAGGTATCCCTTTAATGTCCTGTGAAAAGTATTAAATAGGAAGAGAGAGTATCCTTTTAAAAAACAATTTACTCAGTGTTCATAAAGGCAGAAAATTAATTTGTCGGGAAGGAGAGGCTAGGGATATCATTCAGCTCTTAAGCATCGCCAGAGCCACTGAAGGATATTACTTTCAGATCTACCAGGATTTGATAATTTTTGAAGGCCAAAGGACTGTTTTTGTCCTTTTGAGAATTGATTAAATTGTTTTAATTTTTAAAAAGGACATTCTCCTTTAATAATCCTTTACAAAACTAAAAGATACAATTTTGAGACCTGCCAGGATATATCGAATTTTAAATGGATTTCCGCCATTGTATTCCTATTGAAAATCGATTAGATCTTTCCGGTTTTTAAAAAGGACACTCTTTCTTCCCGTTTTCTTTAACTGTGAGTTTTTTTGAGATGCTTGATGTTATTCTTTATTTCCTCCATGATGTACAGGACTTTCTGTCATGTACAGGATGTACATATAGGATGTACAGGACTTTCTTATTGTGTATTTTAACTGTTGAACAATATACTTGTTTAATGTTATTAACTGTGAAATGTTCTTCCTACCCAGCGATAGTACAATAAGATAATTTAGGGGATAATCCCCTTGAAAATCGATTTGAAAGCTAAAGCAAAAATCCTCATAAGGACCAGGATTTGAGCTTGGGTGAATGAAATATAACACTAACTAATGCAACATACTAAAAAAACAAAACAAGATCGTCCTAGATAAAAATACAACAATAATGATCCCGAACAGTTTTTACAACTTTAATTTCTATTTAATATACTCTAAAAAATAGTTTAAAATAAATTTTAAAAATATATCCTCTTTTTTACCATTACTCTTCGAATATATATTTCTGAAATAGTCGTAAAATTTGAATTAAACAATTTGAAAAGCAAAGATTTAATCATTACTTTATCGGCTGCCTTGTCTTCTAACTCATGTTCGGACATCACCACTGGCAAAGATGAAAGATCGGAATCTGAGATGCTACAATTATCATTTTGCACCATCCTACCTTTATAAAATCCTGAAAACACATCATCCATAAATAAACTAAAAAAAAAAAAAAAAAACATGAGACCCTGCAATGTGAAATTAAAATAAAAATATGAATAAACTGAATTTCAAGACGGTAGTAAAATAATTTTAAGTAAAATTTTAAAAAAGGAAATATATGAAGTTCCGATGAGGCATAAAGCATTTTAGTTTAATTCATAAGAAAACCTTTTTTTTTTTTTTAGTTTTAATAAATAATCAAAACAATTACAAACAGATAAATAAATAAAAAGTTAATCACGAAATGTTATTCAACAATTTATACAAAAAATATATGTTAAATTTGACACAACATTTTTTACAGAACATTCAAAGTTAGCATAATATTCAAATAAAAAATGAGAAAAAATTGTACTTTTTATGTTATTGAATTAATTGAACATACAAAAAAAAAATAATAATAATAATAATAAAAAAGAAATTAAAATCACAGGTTATATTAACTTTGTATTCATTGTTCATTGTAGAAATTACTTAACATTTATAGTGCATAAAAAAAATATCAAAATATTCTTTAAGTTTTTATCCAACATAAGCATTCATAACCTTTTGCAATAGCATAGTAAATTGTTACCTTCCTACTTAACATCATCAATCCTCAACTCAGATCTAATTTAAGTTTTAAGAAAATCAGTAATTCAAATTGACCTTAGTAATAAGAATGAATATATTTTAAATTTAACAAATTTAAATTATATTTAGGGCTTACACACACAGGGTAAATAAATATATAAAAATATTTTTACGTTTACTTGTCATCAATTTCAGAAATTATATAAACATGGAGGAAAAGATTATATAAACAAAAAAAAAAAATATTTTTACCAAATAATCATTAAAAAAAAGAATTAACGATAAATAATGAAATTAGTTCAATCTAAAATTTAATTAAGGAAATATATAAATACCTAGATTTTTATGATGAATCACAAAGGATAGATTTACTTTAAAATATAACAATATTTATGGACTACACATACCCCTAAGAATATTCAGGGCATAGGCTACAAATATGCACTGTTCTTCAAACATTATAACAGAACTGTAACAAATAATTGTTTCCCTAGAAAATTTAAATTTAAAAATTAACTAAGATTTAATTAGAGATTGAAGAAGATGATTAGGGAAGCAAAGCACACACACACACACGCACGCACGCACACACTCACACTTTCTCACACACACACACACACACACACACACACACACACACACACACACACACACACACACACACACACACACACACACACACACACACACACACACACACACACACACACACACACACACACACACACACACACACCACCCACACACACACACACACATATATATGCACGTTTCAGTCTGGAGGGGCACCAATCCATGATTTCCATGCCTCACAGTATTCATGTCTTCCATTTGTTTTCCTGCTTTTCTGTCTTATCCAAGCTGCTCTGTTAATCCATGGAACCTTAGGCTATTTGAGCCAGGTCTTGCTTCTAGGAATTTTGTGGATTGGTAATCCACATGCATGCTTAAAACATGTCCAAACCACTCCAACTGTTATCTTTTTAAGTCATATCTGAGTTTTCCTATGATAAAATCGTTCCTGATGTGTTCATGTCTTGTACGTCCAAGTACTCTCTAGAGGTATTTCATTTATTTCAGCACTATTCAAGTTTCAGTTGAATGTTTTAAAGTTACAGATCCTCTAATTTCCAGATTAAAGTTTTTTTTTTTTTTTAATGTAATTTGAGTAAAGATACTAAATAGGAATCTAAGAATATGAATTATTTTTCAAAAACATTCTTATACAGATCCTACTGCTATTCTAGCTCAGATACAAAATCATTAACGTAATCAAGCTCTTCTTTCAATTTAAATCATGTACGATCTCCTCACTTTACCCCTTCTCTCATTATATTAGTTTTGCGGGTATTAACGTCCAACAAAATAAAATTATCAGACCTGAAATTGATAGTTCTGTATTGCTTGTAAGTTACAGATTTATCTGTCAAAAAGGATTTTCGAAAATTTATCCAGGAACATTTTTTAAAGCAAAAAGTAACAAAATTCAACTAGTATTAGAGTTAGCAAGCTGTGAAATATAATAAATAAAAACTTCTTAATTTTTTTTTAATTTTAACAAAAGGATTGATATTTTGAAAACACAAATTTACCTAAAATTAATATAAATTTATATGAAGCAGTAACCCTAATCAAACAAATAATAAGATGTACTTAACTTTTTTATTAAAAAAAAAAAAAAAATACAATAATCAAAATTAAATTCAAGAAATGATTTTGTTACAGTAATTTATTAAAGGATTCCTTGATATCTTGAAAACACAAATTTACTTAAAATTTATATGAAACAGTAACCACAATCAGACAAATAATAGGATGTACTAGACATTTTTATTAAAAAAAAATAAAAATAGAAATAAAATTATCAAAATTAAATGATTTTGAAATGATCAAGAAATGATTTTGTTACAGTAACTTATTTACCATAAATTGAAAATATAAAAACCAAATGCATTTTAATATTTGTCTAATCCTCATTAGAGTTACATCTCCATTAATAAACTTTTTGTTGAAATGAGTAAAATTTTAGGAGATGATTAAAATAAAATTATACAAATCAATTACAGTTGACACTAATATATACAATATATTTAGATTTGGTAATCGTTCATTCTGTACATTTAACCCTTTAACAGGCGATGTATCCTGGAGGATACACATATTTAATGCCTTTTGCTCAATAAATAACGTAATGTCCAACGCATTATCCTACTCATTATTGTCTAATATACTTTATTTAACCTTGAATTTCATGATAAATGAGTGTGGGTTAGCATGGCTTTAGCCATTGGAGGGGAAAATAAAAAAGAAATGTATTCATTTATCCCCGGCCCGCCCGTTAAAGGGTTAACACCAACCCGCCAATAACTTTGACTTCAGCTTGCTAACACTAATACTAGTAAAATTTCTTATCCTTTTACATAAAAAATTACCAAAGAAAACGGCACAGAATAAATTTTCTAGATGAACAAGGTTAACGGAAGATACTTCAACAAACAAGTAATTCATAATTAAAAATCAATTTCAGATTTGGTTAAAACTGACTCGAATATTCTAGCAGTTGAAATTTGTTGACAAAGGACAAACACAGAGAGCTAAAAACACATGGTGCAAAAAATCAATTGTGATTGCTAACCAAACATTAGGCATCTGTTTTCTGGTCAAACCAGCAACCAGAAAACCAAGATGAAGATTTCTTTGTCTTACTTCAACAGTATTTTCAAATATTGTCAGGGACTTTTCAGAAAAAAAATAATCAGAAAACAAAAAATATCAAGGTTTTAAATTTAGTTCTAGCCTTCTTCTATATAGTATATCTAAATATATACATGTATATATTTATTCTCATGTTTACAGGCAAAAATGTTCCAGTTTTCACAATGAAACAAGATTTATATTCAGTATTGCTTTTTTATTTGGGCTATTTCCTGTACAAAATATTTTTAAAACAAACATCCTTCTAATTAAAACTAGACTTTTCTCTTTATCATATATTTATTCATTCATTATGCTCGCTGGATTTGTAACCATAACAATTTATGGAGTGGAACATGCAATCTACAATACAACATTTCAAATCGGTAATAAAAAGAGTTATTTCATAGTAAAATTAATGTAAATGATTTGTAGATGCACTATTATCATTTTGTAAAATTATGTAAATTAAATACACCAAGTTTTATTGAATTAATGCTAAACAAAACTAATGTCATCAAATTTCAAATTTTATTAAATTATCAATGGATACTAAGAGTGATGGGATAATTTCACTTTTTATAACCTTAATATTTAAAATTATTCAATCAGTATTTTTACATCATTTGACACTAATATACATAATAGATATAGATTTGGTTATCATTCAGTCTGTACATTTAATACCAATCCAGCAAATAAAACAATATTAAGAATATTTTTTCTGAAAAATGAGGTAAGACTTACAAAGTTCAAACATTCAGGTATGATGTGACATATTTATAATTAAATAATCAATGTCTTGCCTTAGTATAAGCAACTTTTATACAAAATATTAACATATTTTAGCAACAATTAGAGAATAATTTAAAAGTACAAATACATGATTAATTCCCCTTCGATATAGTTTATCACATTACTTCCTTTTACATCAGTTGAAAGAATTACTAGATTGTTCTCAGGCATTTAATTTAAAAGCGTCAAATAAGAATATGCACTAAAACCATTTACTTTAACAGGTGAAATAAAACAATCAACAGCACCTTTCTTGTTTTATGGATGCTGTACAACAGCTAGCTACTGTTTCATAGACATCGCTAAGAAATGGCCAAATATTCTAAGACAATGGTCCAAGATAGAAAGTGAAGTAAGTTATATTCAACCGCCATCGACTAATAGAGGCTTAGCAGCTTTCATCTTGACGATAGGCTTAGGTCAGTAAATGTATACTTTCTTAAATTAGAAATGGTGCTGATTTAAAAAAGAAAAATGAAAAAGAGCAGTATTTTTAAGTCTAAATATGTTACCAGAATGTAACCTAAATTTGTCATAATTGGACCACATGAAATATTATTTAGGGCCTAATAAATCATAAATAATTGCTGAAACAATTAATTTCTTAATGATATAAATAAATAAAATGAAACAACCATTATAAATGGGTTAAAGTGAAAAAGAAAATTAAAATATTTGTAATCACCTATTACTTTTTTATGAAACTACAGATCTATGTGATAAATTTTTCCAATAAAAATTATTTCTTCTTTTAATGGATCAACTGATCAACAGGAAATATTTGAAAGACATTTTTATCACAGAGTCTTATAACAGCTATGTTAACTCACTAAACATAAATAACTGTAACAGTGCAGCCTTAATCTGAAATAACTTAAAAATGTGTAATCCTAAATAGTTTTATAATGATCATTACTAAAATTGGTGCTTACATCTTCAATTTTAATTCTCTTTTTTTTTTCTTTTTTAAATAAATTTCAAAATGAATTATAACCTCTAGAAAATTTAGAAATCTTATATTGTAAATGTATTAGATTATTATACTCATCAAAACCACATTTGTTTGTTTTTCTAATAATCAAATAATCTTCTGAAGTAATTTCCACAACAATGCAAAATATATGAAGTTAAATTTACTAAAAAAATAAAATTTTGAAAAACTTATACATAATTAATAATGAACAAATGAAATAAAAAAAGGTTCAAGAGAAAAGGGAGGTTATAAATTTAAATAGAAATAATGAAGTGCAATTGCGTTAACAGAAATATATATTTACATATCAAGATGTTTGGTGTGTCAGTGCTACTGAATTCATCAGCTACATGGACAGTTTATGAATATTTTAATTTCGTTATTTAAATTTTTTTTTTTAATTATTAAAACAGCAAAAATCTTATCAATGCTACTTACTTAGCGCCAAAAATCTTTCTATTAATGCTACTATAATTGAGAGCATTGTATACTTCTGTGTTCAAATATTTTCTCTACTTGAAGTCCGTTTGTCCAGAAAGTTGTTTTTTTCTTAATCTAAAACAAAATCATTTATCAATTAGTGATTAACATGTTTTTTAAAAAACATATTCCGCAAAATCACTCGTTATCACTTGATGAAATTTTAGTTTTTTAACGGAGCGTAGTGTTTATTCTATCGTTGCAAGGTAAAAGCTCATATCCCATTATTAATTTCTCACTCGAATAGTTAATTATCTTTATTAAGGCAATGAATAATAAATAACTATTATGGCTTATTATTGTCTTAATTACATATAATAAAAATATAAAAATGGTACCTCTTGCTCTATATCCTCTTCACTGGATTCTGTATGCCCGAACCACAATAACGGTGTTTATTTACAAACGTGTATTATATATTACGAGTGGGATCAAATCTTTGTTATCGAAGAATTAATACGTTATGCGGATGAGTTAAATGTAAAAATTTTACTAAATTTATTGTTGTTAACTGCAGTGATATCCTATTTGTTGATTAAATAAGTAGATGCTCATATGATTTTTTATGTAAAAATAAAATATCTTTGTTAGTATAATAAGTGTAAAATGTTTAATCTATAGTAATTCCACTTAAATTTAATATCTTATAATATTAGCCAGCCTGAGTTAATGTATTATAAATATATAATCCATACATAAATATGATTTGACATTCGACTGTTTAAATGTAGATTTTTGTTACTTTTTTTTTTATTTACATCTACCATGCTTGTGGCATGTAGCTTCCTGTCCAGGGGAGCGGGAGTGGGGAATTAACTTACTCAGAATTAATTCCACCATAAGCCAGCCGGACGCGAACATGAAATTATCAGTTTATCAAGGTTGCTAGGGTAACGATCTATTTCTGAAATGGATATATCATTTGGCTGGGGAGTATACTTTTTTGGTGTTACGTTTTTTTCACACTCAAAATTTTAAAATTTTAGCAGCACTAGCTCTGCTGGTGCTGGTAGGATCAAAAATTTTCCTAAAGGTTCCATATCAGAAATTTAATGGAGAATATTTTTGGTTATATAAAATTAGTCGCTAAGAAATACCGTTTAGGAGTTATATTGATTTGAATGAAAAAAGTCACGTTGCAACGTTGTTGTTTTGTTTTTTAGCCTCGATTTGTAACGTTTTGTTCACCCTTGGCAAACATGTAAAATTTTGACACGTTCCATCTCTGCTGGTATTGTTCGGATTGAAAACTTGCCAAAAGCTTCCTTATTATAAATTTAATAGAAAATATTGTTTGTTATGTAATATTTGTCGTTAGGACCTTCTATTTAGGAGCTATATTGATTTGAATGAAAAAAGTCAGGTTTTGTCTACCTACATTTTTTAGCGTTGGGTTTTTTTTTTTTTTTTTTTTTTTTTTGGACGCGCACAATTTGAAGACGGTTCCCCCATCAGAAATTAAATGGAGTATATTTCTTGTTATATAAAATTTGTCGCTAGGGGCTATAATGGTTTGAATGCAAAAGTCATGTTTGAACATTCCCATTTTCTCTCAACTTTGTTAATTTCGAATAATCATTAATTGTTTATTTCATTTAATTATTAATTTGAGTAATTTCATCCTATTGATTCTGATTGGAAAGTTGGGAAAAGTAGCAGAATTACTTAATTTCATACAGATTGTGAACTGTGCGGAAGGTTACACACGTGTTATCTACGTAGTTAACACAGATGCTTCGGCTTTATGCTTGTAGAGTTATAAAACGTTTAACATTTTTCTATTAACATCCATTAAATGTATAAAATATCTGTTACACATTAATATTGTTTAGTTTCACTCTAATAATAAGATTTTTTCAACTTGTAGTATATTAAAACTTATTAAGTTGAATGTAACTTTTGTGGAATTATTTTTCTTTAATATCCGCGACAACATACGAAATTTATTGTTTCATTGTACATCTAAAATTATATTTCAAACGTGTTCAATTTGATTCTAGAACTGTGATTGTTCTCCAACCATTTTCTATCATAATTTACTTCTCAGTTCAGTAGCGAAAAAAATTACCTCTATAATAAAATCCACCATTTTATTTATTTTTAGTTTAAGTTGTGTATTGTATGAATTGTAAAATGATCTTAGAGAAATTCTAGTGACGTTTAAAGTATATCTTTTTAGCTCTTACGAAAGGATAGAATGACAAATTGTATTGTGGATAAGAAATTAAAATTGTTATAATTAATAATAAATCAATTTTTATGCTTGCAGTTGAACATCTTTTTCATAATTGGATCAATACCAAGGATGGAAATATGTGTCAAAGGGTAAGGCTGGATGTTGTTACTATTAACATTGTTCTTGCTTTGTTGTTTTGTTTGTTGTTTGTTGTAAAACACAAAAGCTTATTTTAAATTCATGAGGATTCTAATATAAAAAACAAAGTCAAAAGACCTAGACAAGGAATGGTATATGTTGAACATAGGACCTTTTAAAGTGGAAAAGGGGACAGGAATTCGTCTATCTTGTATCAGCCGTATGATCTCCCAACAAGATGACAAAATAATAGAGACTTAATAATAATGGTTTGCATAGCATTGATCGTCAGTCTTCACGTTGCGTACTCCCGCCTTCCGGTTCTTATACCAATTAGAGTCAGTATTAGTATAATTATGCCATCGCAGCTTGGGTCTTCTGATACGTTTTGTACTATAGATCTGTTCAGTAAGAGCCTTAGCGGGTATTTCCTCCGGTCTTAATTCTGGCAACATGACCTGCTCATCGTAGCCGGGAGAGCTTGATGGCTGGCTGATGTCTATATATAAAGCATCAAACAATTGCTTTTAGACATCGTCCAGCATTCAGATCCATAGTTGGGAATAGGAGAACAGGTATTATAGATTCACTGAGGGGCAAAAAATGCAATCCAATAAGAAATGTGAAAAATGCTGCAGGAAGAGTTTTGACCAAGGAGAAAGAGATCTTGGATAGGTTAAGACAGCATTATGCATAGACGTTTGAAGATTCAGCGGAGAAAGAAAGCGAAGTAATGGATATAAGGACGGAAAGAATCACTGACAGTGACAGTACTATATGGGAAGAAGAAGTTGAGAAGGCCATAGAGAAGCTCAATTTAGGAAGATCAGCTGGAAGAGATGGAATTATCCCCGAGCTAATTAAGTACAGAGGACTGGAATTGGCTAAAGTACTCCAGGGGTTATTCCAAAGAGCATATGATGAGAAAAGTATTCCAAAAGACTGGGAATACAACGTCATCGTCCCGATCCATAAAAAAGGAATGCAGAGTGACTGCAACAATTATAGGCCTATATGTTTGTCTCAAGTAGTATATAAATTGTACACATCTATACTGGTAAGAAGGCTCAGAGCTGTGGTTGAGAACCTCGAAGAAGAACAAGCTGCCTTCAGACCTCAAAGACAGACACAGGATCAGATATTCTCATTAAGGACAGCAATACAGAAGGCCTGGGACTGGAACAAAAACATATATCTAGCTTTCTTGGATCTGAAAGCCGCTTTCGACTCTGTACCTCGAACGGAATTATGGAAAGCACTGAGGGCAAACAGTGTTCCAGTGTTACTTATAGAGGCCATCAGCTCCTCTTATAAAGGCTTAAAGGGAATAGTGAGAATTAATGGAGAGGAATCACGATGCTTCTATATGAGGAGAGGTGTGAAACAGGGTGACAGCCTAAGCCCTCTACTTTTTATAGTACTAATGGGCGAAATTTTAAAAATGTAAAAGAAGGACGGCACGAGCAGTAGTAGGAAATGGAACATGAGGACAATTCTTGCGAAAACACAGCTCTATGCATATGATATTGTACTCATTGCAGACTCTGTACAGAACCTCCAACAAGCGGTGGTGGAATGGGAAGCCGGACTTGAGAGAAAGGGCATGATTATAAATTCCAGCAAAAGCAGAGTAAAGCAAGTAGGACGCTAACCTGAGGATGTGCAAATCACGTGTAGAGGAGAAACCTTAGAAACAGTAGAAGATTTTACGTATCTAGGGACAATTATAAGTAGAAATGGTAATATTAATGATGAAATCTCTAATAGAATAAAAAAACAAAAACAAACAATGTATATTACCAAATCTGCAACACTGTTGTCGGGAAACGAGAATTGGATAAAAAGGGAATACTGCTCATTTTCAATATAATTTATCTTCCCACCCTATTATATGGAAGTGAAAGTTGGGTCCTTCTCGACAAACATCTAAGCAGAACCACTTCCGCAGAAATGAAGTACCTTAGAAGAGTGGCGGAGAGAACTCGGAGGGATCTCATCAGGAATGAAAAACAAGAAATGATCTAGGAGTTAGGCCAATATGTGAGATCCTAGAGAAGAGGCTGTTAAAGTGGTTTGGCCATGTTTGCCGAATGAGTGAAAATCGAGAACCACGCAAGTTTCTTGAAGCTAGGCCTACACGCAAAAGACCTAGAGGCAGACCACGGAAGACATGGATGGTGGGAGAGGAGAAGGGAAGACGGCTGGAAGCCATGAAGGTATTGGCAAGGGACCGTGATGCTTGGTCGATTTTGGTCGAGGCACCTCCACGCTGAGAGGCAGAAGGAGGTAGTAAAAGAAGAAGAGAAGTATTATAGATTATAGATTAATTTTAATTTGTTGAACGTCCTTATGTACTTCAACTTCATACAAAGGCAGGAAGGACCGGTTATCCTAAAGATTTGCAATCTATTCTTGCCAGAGTTGAAAGGTCAAGATTCATTCCGTGTATCCATCACGAAATAATTTGAACCCCCTCCTAACGCGGTACTCGAAACAAGGAAATCCCCTAAACGCACACTGCCTTCGATATCCCACATTCAAACTGTGATAAGTTATGACCGATAAAAACATATTTTGGTCGTAAACGTACATAGTTGCCAAAATATATAATAACCTTAGCTTCTCTTTTAATATAATAAAAAAAAAACTATTATTAAGCAATATAATGAACAATGTTCTTGGAATTTTATACATTAAAGTCTTTTCCAAATTTAATTTGTTAAAAGTTACTGACTACTTCAACATTTACTAGACAAACGTTCAAAGCTCTCAATTAATTACAAAAGACTCATTTACATGACTGTGATTAGACCTATTTGGACGTACGGAGTTGAGCATTGGGGCTCTACTAAACCATCCAATTCATCTCGTATCCAATCCTTACAATCCAAAATCCTTCGACAAATCCTCAATGCTCCTTACTTTGTGACCAATAAACTTATCCATAAAGATCTTAATGTTCCATATGTTTCTGATTTAGCCCAAACCAGATACCTATCCTTCCATAGTAAGCTCCATAACCACTCCAATCCACTAGTCTCCTAACTTGCTTCCTCCTCCATCCCTGATAATCCTCCGAGGTGTCTGAAAAGAAGATGGCCTAGAGATCTTTTAGTGTAGATTTTATTGAAGTGCTACTAGTGAGTAGTTCTTCACAAGTTATTTACATGCCATTGTATTTACTGTCAACACATTTACTTGTTGTATATTATTTTGTACAGTTGTAAATATCAATAAATGAAAAAAAAAAAATTGTTAAAAATGTGCCACTGGGCAATGCTCCTCATCATGCCTCTCACTTCAGAACCTTCTCATTGCTGCACATCCATCTCATTCGCTGGTTTTCATTATTGTATTTGACAGTTAAGATAAATAAAGACAAAAAAAAAATTGTTTAAAAAATAATTTGTTTTTAACTGTTGCAGAACCCTATTGGGAACTATCTGAAGACATTTTCTTTCAAGACTCACAATTTTCTTGTGGACGAGGGTAGTTATAACCACTGGAAAGGAGTTTTGATCGTCATTTTCAGTTTCCATGGCACTCTTTTATGGACATTCATTGATGTTTTCATCATCATGACAACGAGTGGTTTAAAGGGACAACTTGCCTCTTGGAATAAGTTCTGTTATAACCATGTTAAGGTTAGTCGTTTTTATTTAAATTTTTTGTCGTTTCAATCAACTTTTTTTTATTTAGTATGTTATTATTGGTCTTGGTCTTAAACTGTAACTTAAATACAAAAAATAGGTTTTCATACATCTTTTTACGCTTTACAGGTATCTGACTTTTGTTGGAAGACATATAGAAAGGACTACATGAAAATAATCAGGTTCATTAAACAAATGGATAAAAATATAAACAAAATTATCGGATTGTCTACGGTTAACTTCTACTTCGTAAGCACGCAACTGATCGAAGAAGTGAAGTGGGTATATCTAAAATCTAGTATATGTAAAATTTATCTTTCTACGATCTGTTGAATAATGGAATTTTTACAGCAACTAACGTAAACCTTATTAGCATATGTTAAAAAGCATTTCTAACCTACTCGAAGGTTGCAATTGGGTTATCTAGATATATAGGAAATTTACAACTATAAAAACGTATGTACATCAAGTAAATAAGATGATAACGATTACAATGACATATAATAACTTGAAAAGAACTACTCATCAGAAGCACTTTCAATAAAATTCTACAATAGAAGATCTCTAGGCCATCTTCTTTTCAGACGCTTCGGAGGATTATCGGGAATGGAGTGGGAAGCAAGTTGAGAAACTATTTGATCTGAGTGGTTATGGAGCTTACTATGAAAGGATAGGTATCTGGTTTGGGCTGAATCAGCAACATATGGAACATTAAGATCTTTATGGATAAGCTTATTGGTGACAAAGTAAGGGGCATTTAGGATTTTTCGAAGGATTTTGGATTGTTAGAATTGGATAAGAGATGAATTGGATGGTTTAGTACAGCCGCAAAACTCAACTCCGTACGTCCAAATAGGTCTAATAACAGTCATGTAGATAAGTCTTTTGTAATGAATTGGGAGGTTTGATTGTTTGTCTTGTAAATGAAGTAGTCTGTCGAGCAGTTTCTTGTCGCTGTAGTCTTGTTTTTTATTATTAAAATACAAAATTATTACCAGAAATATATCCAATAACGATTCACTTTTGTCAACCATCTTTCTGTCAGCTGTTGAATGTTGCCATTGTACCACTACTAGAGACAGCTGTTGAAAAAACTCTGGCACCATAATTTAAACTTCTTCAAAATTATTAAATTTTGTTTCTATTGAAGAATAAGATACGTAGATGAAATAAATTATTATCTGATGATATGAGGTATGGGTTGATGGTGAACTGTATAACAGTTCTGTTCTAAACAGAAAGAAAGGTGGTTTTAAACGATGTATTTATCGTGCGACGTCTCATGCAACTTTGTGTGCGGCAGCGCATGCAACAAGGTGTATGAGTTTCGTGCACCCTGATGCATGCCCCATACTGCTCACACGCAATTATAAGCCGCATTATCAATAATCACGAGAAATCTTATACGCTGCTGGCATAGCTGCATTGAAAATTCTCGTAAATGGAAACGGAAGTGCTGGGTTCGTCGTTATTTGGAAGATAAAAATGTCAGTGTTATTAAAAAAGTTAGTTTGTCAATTCAATATTTTTCACTTACTCGGGATCGGCCAAGAGGGTAAATGGAATTTCTTAACCAAACTTGGACAGTAGATTAAGCTGCTCGAGAAAAGCTTAACTTCAAAATTTCACGACCAACCAAGCACCGGGGCGCCCTCCAGCGAACTTTGAACTTTACATAGGAGTCTATGGGAAAACGAGTTTTTTCAAGCGAGAGAGCATAGAAAGCAGTGAGAAAGCAGGAAAGCGGTCAGTCGCGCTTCGGCCGTCAAGGAGAGCAGTCACGCTACTTTTTTTCGAGACATTTTTCAGCAAAAGTGCTCAGCGCCCCTATCGGCAGTATAAATAATTCAGAATCAGCTCGCGTAATTGACGAGTTGAAGTGAGCAACTCTTTTTCTTCTTCGTTCAACTTCTTTTCGATTGCTTCTGCTGTCGATTCTTTGATTAAACAAATTTCCGGATTTTCCAACACTGGTGGCGAAATTTCGTTTCCTTGTTCCTCGGCTAATTTGTAAACAGACATGTTGATTGTTTGAAGCGCTGACATCAACTGACCGCTCTCCTGCTTTCTCACTGCTTTCTATGCTCTCTCGCTTGAAAAAACTCGTTTTCCCATAGACTCCTATGTAAAGTTCAAAGTTCGCTGGAGGGCGCCCCGGTGCTTGGTTGGTCGTGAAATTTTGAAGTTAAGCTTTTCTCGAGCAGCTTAATCTACTGTCCAAGTTTGGTTAAGAAATTCTATTTACCCTCTTGGCCGATCCCGAGTTAGCTCTCGAAGAGAATTTCTTCTGATGATTCTGTTTTTGTACCTCGCGTTTGAGGCCTGCCACAGTACATGACGTATTTTATATTCTTCAATAAAGTATAGTGTTTTTTTTTCTTCTCCCCAATACATATTAAAAATAAATACTTTTGATGATGATTGTATTGTTGACTGTGAGTTTTTACTAAGGAGGTGAAATGGTCAGGGGTGCAGTCAGGATGAATAAACACGGCCAGTTTTTAAATGAAAAAACCCTATATTTTGTTTTTTCAAAACATTTTTAATTTCAAAACTGGCCGTGTTTATTCATCCTGACTGCACCCCTGACCATTTCATCTCCTTAATAAATACTTTTGATTTGGGGTCACCTGTGGTGTAGTGGTTAGCATAGCAACCTACTAAACCCAAGATCGCGGGTTCGCAGCCCGGCAGATGACCTTAGGATTTTTTAAAGGGAGTAAAAAATCCTTAGCTATGCCGTCCTTCGGAAGGGACGTAAAATGGGGGTCCCGAGCCTGTGCGATGTCAGGTACTCGTTAAAGATCCCTATCCTAATTATACCTGGATAGGCAAAATTTAGGACTCCCACCGTAGCATCGTCCGATTAGCCATAGCAGCATAAAGTGACGTTAAACGAAATAAACAAACAAACAAACTTTTGATTTAAGATGCCCTAAAAACTCGAGGGTTGCAGAAAAAGGCGCATTAGTATCGCAATAAGACTGGGAACAACTCGCAACTCCGTGTGGCTCATTTTGGGCCATACACCTCCCTTGTGCCTAGTTGCATGCCTCGTGTCACCTCGCACGAATAAAGGCACCGTCTACATGCATCTTTAGGGACAAAGTGTGCAACAGTGGGTTTGGGACGGGGGATTGATGACTGGAAGCAAATTTAATACTTCGTTCAATAGCAGTGTAAACAAGTACAGTTTGATGTTAAACGCTCTTGTATACTTATAATTAGAGACCGGATTTCTGTGTTATTGCACATTTAGTTCGCTTTGATTTAGCGCTCTCTAACCCAAGCAGTTATCTCATTCATAACCTGGGGATTCTTACTCTCAAATTTTATTTTGCACGGAATTGCACAAATTTGACTTTTTGAGCTTAACTGCACGAATTCGGTTTTTACTGCACGAAATTGCACAATTGAACCAAATTCATCGAATTTTATCCACTTAACCATTTATTTTTTGAAAATTTTACTTACGGTTATTAGGCAACCTTTATAACAATTATTTATATTAAATAGGTTGATTAGTTTTAAATTGAAATTAAAAAGCCGCTTGAATCAAATGTGTTTGTGACGTACTAATATTAAATGATCGTATTGAATTGGGAGCTTTGAGGATTTAGGCAAACATTGAGGATCGACGTACTTCCTAGAACTAAGACGTTTCCTCAGAAAATTTTACTCCCCGCTTCCCATTTCATTCCCCTCTTCTGATTTAGCACAAAGGGCTAGTTGTTAACAAGATTTTAAACTATCAACTTTGAAAATGCCAAAAACGTCCGGGAGTGTTTTTTTCATTCATTGTCAAAATTGAAACAATGGACCAATGAATATCCAGAGCTGATATTTGTTTGAAACTCTCGAAGAAAGCTTAAAACGAATTGAAAATGAAAAGGGAATATGTTTATTTTCAAAATTTGAGAAAAACTACAGCTAAATTTGTTTAAAAAAATTAAATTATTGTATCAACGGAAAGGAAATAGAAGCTGATAATCTGGATCGATCCACAATCGCATGCTACAAAAATTGTCCTGTTACGTCCATAGATGTAGAACGTTCCTTTTCTTTACTAAAGAACATTTTATTAAGTGACAGGCGGCGTAATTTTACTGAGAAATATTTTGAAATTTATAATGTCCTACATTTTCACGAAACGTTTAAAAACAAATTTATTTTTCAAAAACATTTAATTATATTTTGTTTCCACGTAAAAGGAATTTTAATAAAGATATTTTATATACTTTTTTTAATTAATAATCTTTTTCATCTCCTTTTTTCCCCAAATTTTAAAGTATTTTAGATTGAATTAACTCTAAAACGAAACGTTTGTCGAAATGTCCTTAAGTTTATTCAAGGCTGGTTAAGTTTTGCATATTTGTGTAAATAAATGGATTGCTGCATGTATTAAGTTTTTAGATTTACGTTTTGAATTTCTTACTGCACGATTTTGCATATTTTGAGTTTTTTACTGCACGATTTTGCATGTTTTGAGGTTTTTACTGCACGTTTTTTGATTTTTTACTGCACAAAAATCCGGTCTCTACTTATAATAATGGGTAGTAGGAATAATAAAAATATGTAGAATTTTTTTTCCAGAACCCAACACGATAAGTACTCCGAACGAGTCTTCTTCCTCTTCTCATTCGCTGCTCTTCTGCTAAGAACGATGTCCAGCTTCTTGAGCTCCGCCTCCGTCCACGATGAGTGGATGAAGGTATCGACGCCGATACATGCCAGCCTCAGCCACTCGTCTGAGGTAACGGACAAATTTCCTTCTCCGATAGGTACTAATATCCTATTCCGTCCTCACCGAAATCGTTAGAACAGCACAACAGCAATATATCGAACTAGATCCTGTTAGTGATGGGTCGTTCTTGGTGGAACGGAACTTGGAACTGGTTCCAGCTTTGAACCGGTTTGGAACGAAATCAATTGCTTAAGTTTAGCGTTCCACCTGGAACGAATACCACCGCCGAAAGATCTCTCGTCTCATTCCCTCGGTGTAGTAGACTTTAGATTGTATCTCTGGTTTCGTTCCACTTAAGGTCGTTCCGACTGCTTCGTTGCGTTGATCCTGCCGCTGTTGATTTCCTCCCCCTTCTCCATCACTCCACCCCCTCGAGCATGGTCATCATCAAAATAAACCGCTTTCTTTGAAATTTTCTACTGACAGAGATCGGTTTCTTCCTCTGATTTAATTTTCTAAAAATATTTTAATATATCATCCCTTTTACGTTTCTCTTTCTCTTGATCCCTAGAACTCATATTGAATTAAATAAAAAAACTACCTTTATCAAGACACTCGTCGTAGTTATGAGAAATGAGACGGGTCGTTGTGTCAGAGCGCTCTAGCGGAAGGGGGTTGAGGGACCGAAGGAAAATTTATTTGAAACTAAAAGACGCCATCTTCCTATTCTGTCCTGTCTTTCTACACATCGATGCCGCTCTGTCCCCCTCCTACTTGACGATGAATACCAATACAATCACAGATTTACTTATAATTATAATTGAAAGTTTGTTTAATGGAGTTACGATATAATTATAATTTATGAAAGTAACATCTTTCAAAGTTAATTTAAAAATTTTACTCCGATTTTTTTTCTTTTAAGCAATGGGGGCGGGTTCTATCCCCAATAACCCCCCCCCCTCTGGGTACGACCATGTAGATGTGTGTATCCCATATTAATTCCCCCAATTCTTATTTATTTTTTGTTTTGTTTAGGTGGATAGACTGTTAGCAGAGGTACACGCTGACAATGTTTCCATGAGTGCTTTCAATATGTTCCACATTACTCGAGCACTTGTAATGGCTGTAAGTATTTTGTATGATTATTAAGATTTTTTTTCCCTCTGAGTTTCTCACTTAGTGATACATTGGATTAATTATTTCTACACGATTTTGCTGTTTTTCTCTTTCTACAATATTCATTCAATCTTTACAAAGTTGATTTCTTCTATTATTCCTCTTCTGGATTTTGACTTTAATTTTAATCTTCTAATTTAATTTTTTCAGTTACTTTCGTACATAAAGTGTATTTGAAATTGAAAACATCTTCATAATTGATAACCAGTAACTATATGTTTTCTGTTTCCTAAAAAGTCATATTAACGATTTACTTGAAAATATCCTCAAAAGTTTCAACTATTTTTTATTAACAAGGAGAATTGCAATTATAACATAGATTTACAATTTAAAAAACACACGGTTACAATATCAAATCAATATCACAAACTGGCACACAATATCACAGACTAATAAGAGGCAGACTAGTAAATATATATATATATATATATATATATATATATATATATATAATATATATAATAAAAATGAAAATGAATACATAAATGAATTATTTGTATTAAAAAATAACTCCAAATAAAATTATTATCTTGTTATCTAATATAATGCTTAATCACTATTGCCTTTATTTTCAAGGATCGCCAATTATCATATTATCTAATATAGTTCTTAAAATAACCTCTTACAAAAATACGTGACAAAAGCCACACTCAAACATTCAAGTGAGCATCGAAGAAAGGACAGGAACGCGAGTGGCGAGCGGTACCTAACATTCAGGTGGGCATCTGAGGAACTGAACGGCTTTCATCCCCCTGATTGTCATCGAAGACTGACTGACCTTATCGATTCTTCTTTGACCGAAAAATATTACAATTGCTATTGAACTTTTTGACGATAATTGTTTTAATCGTTTAATTCAGACTTAAAATATGAAAATCACATTTTTTTTCTCATCTCTCAGTCAAGGTAGAGAAATGATTCTTTCACGTTTGTAAAATTGTAATCATGTGTGTTATTTTAAATAAAAATACTTTCGTTATGCTCAAAACACTACCCGACTTTAGAGTGCACAAAAACTCCAAAAAAAATGACAAAATTCCAAGGAAATCCGCGGTAAATCAGTGGAAACTTTTTTTGAACCATGAACAACTGACCTCAAATCTGGATTTAACACACCATAAAACCCTTATATGTGATATTTTATCAAAATCAAAAAATATTGATTTTTTTACCCATTTCGAGGAGGTTAAAATTTTGAAGTTGAGATGTCATCAACAATTTCTAAAGGCCATAACAATTGTGTTCAACCGATTACAATAGTAATAGCATCCAGTGGCGCAACCAGGATTACTATCTGGGAGGGCTGAGCTTATATATATATATATATATATATATATATATATATATATATATATATATATAAATATATATATATATATATATATTTTTTTTTTTTTTTGAAGAGAAAAGATTTGACCCGGTTGGGATTCGAACCCAAGTCTCCACCTCTCTAGCGTGGCGCCTTATCCACTAGGCCACCGAGCTCGTATCCGAACCAGGGAAATCCTCTCTCTTCACTGATCCATACCCCCGGCCACTCGCAATTGCGATGTACAACTCGGGGATGAATGTTCTTAGAACATTACTGTTAAATGGATCTATTTGACATACGTCATATATATATATAATATATATATATATATATATATATATATATATATATATATATATATTATGAAATAATTCTCAGCTATTGATAAATATTTTTTAAATATTTTTTTTATTTTTGAAGAGAAAAGATTTGACCCCGGTTGGGATTCGAACCCAAGTCTCCAACTCTCTAGCGTGGCGCCTTATCCACTAGGCCACCGAGCTCGTATATATATATATATATATATATATATATATATATATATAGATAGATAGAGAGAGAGAGAGAGAGAGAGAGAGAGAGAGAGAGAGAGAGAAGGAGGAAGATATTTTTTTTATGTTTTAGTTAGGCTAAAACAAGGAATGGGTGGTGTTCGAGACTATATAAATGAAAATCATAGTTATCGGCTAAAAAAATAGTCGTTCTGGTCGTCTGGGGGGGGGGGGCTCAGCCCTCAAGCTCCCCCCTTGGTTGCGCCAGTGATAGCATCACAAGAATCAGCACACCTTTTGCTTTTTATCCATGCATATAACATTGGATTTACTCTAGATTTTTAGTGGACAAAAACTGATGTGAATGAAAAAATCCGAGGTCAGCTATAACTTGAGATATTTCAATAAGGGGAAATCCATGCGACCTCCGGATTTGAGCTAAACTATGAAGTTTTAGGGCTTCCAGATGACCTTAAAATAACGTCTTAATCGTTTAATTCAGACTTAATTGCCATTTATCACAATGTTGTTACCTTAAATATGATAATTTAATAAACTCAAAACGTAGAAAACAGAAAAGACTAGTAGGTGCAAATTCAAAACATAAAAAACGATTATCTTAGTTATATATAACAAGATATAAATGTGGCGCCTACAAGTTAGGTAATAACATAATATATAATATAACATACAGGTAATAACAAGAATTATAAATTATTTAGCTTATTATTTATAAAACATTAATATTTATTTACTCTTCTAAATCACTATCGCCTTTACTTTCAGGGGTTGCCCAAACATTAGCCGTCAAAATGGTATTGTTGGGTTTAAAAGTTTTTAACGAACTGCCTATGTTGTCCTTTACTTGCAAATTTGCTGTCAGTGTCTCCTCACAACCTAAGCTATTGCGGTGTAGATTTTTTATATTTTTTAAGTCGCTAAACACCCTTTCCACGGCAGCATTCGAAAAAGGCAGTGACAAAAGCCGCACTCAAACATTCAGAGAACATGACAAAAGCCGCACTCAAACATTCAAATGAGCATTGAAGAAAGGACAGTAGCGCTGGTGGCGGTACCTAAACATTCAGGTGGGCATCTGAGGAACTGAACGGCTTTCATTCCCCCCGATTGTCGTCGATGACTGACTGACCTTTTCGATTCTTCCTTGACTTAAATCATTTGTATTAGGCAGAAAATAATTTAATTGGTTTCATTTGGTTGGATTTTAATTTCTAAACATAAAAGTATATAACAGTGTGGGAAACCTCGTTAATGCCACTCAACATTGTTAATTTAAATTTTTATTATTGCTAAACCTTCCTATGAAGATGATGTAATTAAAAGTTGGGTTTTAGGGATCCATTATATGTAATCATAAAACATAATACCACTTTTATCATAGCTAATGCTGTTTATTATCACATTTTTTTTTTAATTTCTTTTAATTTTGTCATTTATATTTTTGGTATGGATATTTATCTATTTTTGATTAAGCAATGAAAACTTTTTTAAAAAATGTTTAATTAGTTTCACAACTTGCTATAGGAGCTTTCATGTATAACCATATCTTTTCTTATATCAGCAGGACTTCTGCAGCCTGAAAAAAAAAAACTATATATATATATATTGTAATTGAAGCTAAAATGATTGAACTAAATATTTAATTATTAACAAACAATTATGAGTTCTAATCTGGTTTGTCAGGGTGGTATTAATTGTTCAAAAAATCCTGGCCTCTTCCCGTCAGGCAGAAAAAATTTGTGTTGTAGGAATGATAAGAAATGGGGGGGGGGGAGAAAAGAAAACGATCAGAGTCTCTTCAGCCATAGTTTAAGTTCATTATGTGTATTAACTATAACACATTTAAATTTTAGAGAAACAAAGATCCAATCTTTTTTATTTTTGAACTGAATTATTTTCAATAAGAAATGGCAATTTACATCAAAGTTAATAAATGTAAATTTAATTTATTTGAATCAACCGAACATTATAAATATTAATATTAATAGTATCTTAGGTAAATTTGGATTGAAATTTAAGCATTGGGGCTGAAAAAACAAAAGAATATAATAGATAAAGTAACATGAATCTCATAATCATTTTTCTTTCTTGAAGGGTGTTGGATAGCACGTTCTAACAGGGCAACAACAAATATTGATGATAATTAGAGAAATAAGGATCACATGGTATTTTTAATTTATGAAACAGTTCCTAAACTGTGAAATATCAGCTGATTTTATTAGCAACTATTTTATGTCAGCTGTTAGAGTTTTGATAACTGTTTTATATTAGCTGTTACAGTTTTCATAACTGTTTTAATTTTATTACAGCTGTTACATATAAGAATATTTTCTTACCAGTAAGTGCTAAAGATACATCAAATTCATGAGCCAATATGTCAAGAACTTTCTTAACGCCTTCCTCACCGTTGTAAGCCAGACCCCAAATAGCAGGTCGCCCAACAAAGACCTGAAAAATAAAAGAAATACTTGACTAAATCAAATCAAATATAGTTTTGTTGATGACTCTTTTTTGAAGGCATTATACTATTCAAAAATAAAACTGTTTTTTTTTTATTATGAAAATAAAATTATGCAATTAAAAATTAGCTGTAGTAAAACATTAGTTCTGAAAATAAAGAAAGTAGCGTTATCTCACTAATATATTTGTTGTTTTGTTTTTTAACCCGGCGTTGGTCGCTAACTGATCTGTGTACAGTGTACGTTGGTCACTAGGTGAGCATTTCCCTCCTCTTTAATTTTTAGAAAAAATGCAGTTTTATGTTGCCAAATATGTAGTTATAAATGGTAAATAAATGCCATAAATATGTATTAATAATTGTAGTATGTAGCATTAGGATTAAACATATATTTTTACAAAATTTACATATTAAATATTAATTCTAAAAAAAAAAAACTAACCAAACAAAAATTAAATATTTTACTATTTACATAATAATGTGTTATTCATCAGCTAGATCATTTTCTTCTATTTCTATACAATTATCACAAGTATATGTAGTATGTTCATTGCAAATTGGAACAGTAGACTTTTTACAATTTTTTTTCGTTTTCTTTTTTTATTTCTTGGGCACACCTATACCAGATCTATTTTATAATGCCTCAAGCAGCCACAAAAAATAATCTGGAATATTAAAAATTTCAGATTCCTAGTAAATGCTTGAAAAATAATATAAATATAATTCACAACGATTTATCAACTAATTACTCACAATTCATCTTCTCAACTGGCTTTTTATAAAAAAATTCAAGCATTTTAGAACTACGACTCATTTTAAACCCAAATAATCATTAATCAATAGAAAGAAATTAGAAAACTCGCTCAGTAAAATCTGGTGAACAAACTGCATGAGAGATAAGCTTATAACTGAGGAGTGTGGACATGGCAATTTTCAGTACAAATATCCCAATATCCAGGGCACCTACATCCGTTTTACTTAGAAACCAAATATTCTTATTCGCAAATGACCTAAACTCAGCTATACTGAGGGACAGCGATGAAAGGTAAGTTCTGACGGACTTATCAAATATTTTTTAGAAGGGTGAGGGAAATGCTCACCTAGCAACCAACGCCGGGTTAATTGGTTCAGTTGCATCTCTTCAGCAAAGTTATTGGCAACATTATTGAAAACTCGTAATGATGACAAATTTAAATAATAATAATTAGAAAATAAAACAAAAAAAATCGTAATCTATATGTTTCTGTGGTATTACAAATAATTCATAATACTTCAGATAGATGATTTTTTTCTTACCATTTTAGCTCCCAAGGCTAGAGCTTTGAAAACATCAGTTCCATATCTAACTCCGCCATCTAAATAAATTTCAACTCTATCTCCAACTGCCTTGCTGATCTCGGGCAGAGCTTCAATCTGAAAATTAGTATGTATGTAATGACATGAAGCAGCATTTAGAGAACTAATCGAACAAATGAATAATTTATTACAGAAGCGGGTGAAGTATCGAGCTGCCTGCCACCGTGATTAGAAACAAAGATACCCGCAACACCGATATCAGCGGCTATTTTAGCATCCTCTGCTGTCAGGACCCCCTTCACCATGACGGGCAACTTGGTTATCCTGTGAATATCATAATTTATTACAATTTGATTTCATAAAACCTACTATTTCACCTTTTGTAAGGCAAACTTCAATTTTGGGGGTAATTTAACGAGATTAAGTGAGAGCATTAAAACAAAGTTGTGCAATTATTGTATTGTCATTGGTCCTTGAAACGTGTGCAAATTTTTAATTTAATCAGATTGCTGGAAATCGGTGAAAATTACAATGAAACATTCCGTTATATACAGGTGAAGTTAATAAAAGTGTATTAAAAATCAATGCGCAGACGAAACTAGTTAAACAGAAGAAATTTAATCACCTCTTTAACCATTTGACATCATCCCAAGTGATATTCAGATCGAAGACATCCTCAATATACTTTGCCAGAGCTGATCCGTTAGTTGTTTCAGAGACACCTGATGATAAATTCCCTGAGAAGTTTCCTAATCTAAAATTTATTTATATTGAAATTAGAATTCTTAGATGCATTTCATGTTAAATTAAAAAAATATATATTAATAATATATTAGAATATTTGATATATAATACATTCGATTAAATAATGTATTATAATACTACGATATAATAAAAAAACTAAATAAAATAATATATGTAATATAATTCATTATATAATATGTAATGATATTGATCATTATACTTTTTTTACTTTTTGTCAAATATATAGAAATATAAATCATACATTAATGATTTATTAACTGGATGGTGAAAAATTGACTCCATATCACTCAAATATCCAGATGCTCAATATTATGCCTGTAGTTATTCCATCACTCCAACGAACCTCTTCTAATTTTTTTTCTTTCTATAACCACAATTTGCTGTTAAGTGTGGAGTTCTACCTTATGTCAATACTCCCAATCTTTCATTTCCACTCACTATAATATTCATTTCCCCCTAAGTACTTACAGCCTTTATCCTCCCTAAATCCTTAATGATTATCCTATCCCTTTCTACTCTTCTGTTGGAATTATGAAATCTTGGAATTATTTTTGATCAGACCCTTTCTTGGAAATCTCAGATTGCCCAAAGCTCCCACCGTTCTGTAGGTCTATTTAAATTATTCCACCGATCCCGTCACCTTCTTCCCCAGTCAACTCATAAGCTTTTAGTAACAGATTGAAACGAATTATGAACTGCTTTGCCAGATTTGTCTTCGATATACTGAGCCACTTCCACATTTCCTTCCTCTATTCCGAATTAAACTGGCTTTATCCCACATTCCATAGAAAATATTTCCATGGAACATTCCTTTAACAAATTATCAGCATCCTTCATCCTTCCTATATTTACAATATGCTTCAATTCAGATCTGCAATCAATTCAATGCACACAAGATCCCGTCTTTCTGATCTATAAATCCCATCCTACAGAACTACTGCATTCCAGCGCTCTTTCCTATTCCGCTTAACCATCTTATGGAATTCCATTCCTTCTCATATTAGACAAGCGAAATCACTAAAAAACATTTAAATTCCTCTATTTCCAGTACCTAATTCTTATCCAAGGTGACGCTTGCTAACAATCTACTTTCTCAATTAAATGATATCTCTTTCTGGAACACTTTCAATAACTATTTGCACAAATTAGATAATAATCAAAATAATTTTTTCCCACTCTGAATGTAACATTTAGGTTCTTATATTGTATATAATAAGCATTGTATCAAAATAATTTATTTATTATTTCATTTGTAGGATGTTTTCTTATTTTCCTGTTTATATATTTAATTAGTATCTATGTATACATTATCATTGTTATATTATTATTTCTTCTCTATTTTATTATATTTTTTTTCATTTTATTTAATAATTTTGTCTCTGATCAGATGTGACTAATTTGATTTCTTTCTGTACTAAGTTGTTATTCTTAAGGGACTTGGTCCCAGAATAAAATTATTTTTATATTCTATCCTATTCTATTTTGGAAAATGTTGTTCTAGAACATTTAGCTTCTTGATGGTGCTTTTGGATAGAATGAAACAAATTATGAACTGCTTAATAAGATTTTTTTTCTTAATGAAAAAAAAAATTAATATTGAAAAAAGTAGTAAAAATGTAATAATATACTAGTTTTCAGATGATGTACTATTTTCACTCCTGAGTTCTTGCAGAATTTATGATTATTTACATTTAAATATATTGATAAACTGGTATCCAAAAGTCAGAATATTCTAATATCATATTGTAAATTTAGATCCAAAGTCTCAATTAAATATTTCAATTAAACAATTTTTTTTTTTGGCTCCTTATTGAAAATTTACAAAAACAAAAAAAAAAAAAAAAACATGTACAAAATATACATTTATTTAAATTTAAACTGTAAAAAATGTATATTGACAACGATTACAATGACATGTTAAAACTTGAAAAGAACAACACATCATCAGTAGCACTTTATTAAAACTTCTACACTAGAAGGTCTCTAGGCCATCTTCGTTTCAGACCCTTTGGAGGATTATCAGGAATGAAGTGGGAAGCAAGTTGAGAAACTAACGGATTTGAGTGGTTATGGAGCTTACTATGAAAGGATAGGTATCTGGTGTGGGCTAAATCAGTAACATATGGAACATTAAGATCTTTATGGATAAGTTTATTGGTACAAAGTATGGAGCATTGAGGATTTTAGACTGTAAGGATTGAATACGAGATGAATTGGATGGTTTAGTAGAGCCCCAAAGCTCAACTCCGTACGTCAAAATAGGTCTAATCACATTCATGTATATGAATGAGTTTTTTGTAATTAATTGGGGGCTTTGAACGTTTGTCTAGTAAATGTTGAAGAAGTATGTAACGACGGGCAGTTTCTTGTCGTTTTAGTCTTGTATGTGGATTAATTTTTTTTTTTTTTTACAATCTTCCCTCTGGAATGTTTTTGTTATTACTTTATACTATTTTTTGATTACACTTCATCATCTTTTATTCTTTAGATCATTTTATATCTAATTTATTTTTACTTTATTTTATTTTTAACTCTTTGTTTAATGTCAGCTCCTTACATATAAAAATTCATGTTGTTTATTAATGCTATTATTTTTCATTGTATTTATTTACTTTTTCTGATTTGTGTTATTTGTTAATTTTTATATAATTTTTTTTTTCCTTTCTCTCTTTTATATTCCTTTATTCTCCTATTCATTGTTTTTGATGGCCCCTCATGATGGCAATCAATGATTTGGCCGAAACGTCAAATAAAATAAAATATGTTTGTTAATTTTCAAATATTGTCTAAATTATTTTCTGATAGATCCCACTCAACATCTTTTACAATATATTCTACCCTCTCGTTCAACATACAAATTACCATTTTATTCATAAATAAGTTGAACAATCATACATACTTGAGATGTGATGGAAGTATAAATTTGTTCCTGGCGTCTGCATACCTCATACCCCATGCACTAGCGTCGACTGTCAGCACAAGAGCTTTGAATCCGGCAGCCTCAGCTCGGCCAACCAGCTTCTTCGTGAGCTCCCTTCAAGAGATTTTAAAAGTTAATATTAAAAAGGCATATGGTAATTCTAGAAAATGATTTACATATATGTCGCTCAGTTCAATTTTTTTATTTTAATTTTTTAATACATTGTTGTTTATGAAAATAAAATGACACCATTAATGTTATCGACATGAATGTAAAATAACTATTAAATTTAATTTTATTATGGATCACCTTAAATGACTTTATTATATTCAATAAGCTTCGGATCAATATGAAAAAAAAATTTAAATTTATTTTAAAAATAATGATTACATAAAAATAAAACCAAAACATGAAGGGTATATTAATTTATTATAATACCCCAAATAGAGCTTTGTAACCTAACTAAATGAACAGTAAACATTTATAAAATTACCTGTCTTTGTATATATAGAGCTGAAACCATTTGGTAGTGTTCGGAGCGGCTGCGGCAACTTCCTCTATACTGGACGTTGACAGTGTGGACAGGATGAACACTGAGCCAGCTCTACCAACCGCTGCAACAGATCAGAAGGTTTTGGAATTGAAAAATAATTTCTACTGTGATTTATCTTATTTAGTTCGTTAAAAGATTAGAATTTTGGAGGTGAATTGGAAATATTTAATTGGTCATTCCAATTCATAACCGGTATCGAGATAGTTCAGTCAATTAACAAATTGTAGAGTGCATGGAATATGCGAAAATTTTGGATTTCATAGCTTCGTTAGGAATAGTAAGAAGATTAACGACTAGTCGGCGTTTTTTTGCCCATCACTAACTATTTGATAAAAACAAGATCTATTAATAGTTATTATGGTTTCTCTGATCTTGGTAACCATTTAATAATAAAAAATATTTCTATCAAGTAATGTTCCTTATAATGAAGACTTACCCCTTGCATTGGCACACTCCCCCTCAGGATGCGCCATCTTCTGCATAGCTGAAGGAGCTACTCCGATAGGAATCTTTATCCTGTTTCCTTGGATGGTGACGGCCATCTCCCGGGTAGATACATCGCGGAGGACTCTTGGGCGTATCCTTAGTCTAGAAATAAAGTTAATGGTTACAATGGCGAAAAGTATACTCAGATAATTATCTTAGAAAAATTACCTAAAAATTTCAGAAAAGGATTTATAAATATATATATACAGGATTAGGTTTTCAGGCATTATTTATAACTGAAGTGACCAGGTTTTGGAAACATCAATACGCCTACTATAAATATTCCTGTTTAGGAGCTTCTTGAATAAAAAAAAAAAAAAAAAAAAATTCTCTCTGACTGGGAAAAACAATAGATCAATATTGTTTTTCTCGAAACATCGATTTTCAATAACGTATATCTCGAAAACCATTGGAAGTTCGAAAAATATATTATTTAACAATTTTATAGGAAATTTAATTAGCTTTAATTTTCATTTGAAACATAGTTTTCTAGAGTCCACGATTTTCGAGATATGATCGAAAAACCAAAAAAATGGGACTTCTCTCCTCCCCCCCCACCGTTAGCTCACCCCTCAGAAGCGGGAACTTTTAGCGTGTTTATCTTCTAGTCCAAGTAACGAAGGATTTTTAGAGGAGTTAATTGATGTAGAAGCCAATTTTGGCACAGTTGTAGGGGAAGGTATCCTTAATAACATACTAAAAGTACTAGGGGTGGGGGTGGAGCTCTAAAGGTCGGTTTTTCGTTAATAACTCGAAATCTCTTGCCTCTAGCGAAATATGTTTATGTATTAATTTACATAAAATTTTTTACAAAAAGGTTCTATACATTTTTTTTCTGGGATCAATGCTTAAGAAGATATAGTGGGGGGAATATGGAAAATGTAAAAACGTGTGTTGAGTTATTAACGAAAAACAGAAAAAACGACCTTTAGAGCGCCCCCCCCTACCCTTAACTCCACCCCCACCCCCAGTACTTTTTTTGGTCTTTGTTGCTTGGACTATTATAACTACTCCTAACGAGGCCCTGAGGTCAAAAATAATCTCATGTTTCATGCACTCTAACACCCCTCATTTCAGCACTAACTGACTGGACTACCATATATATATATATATATATATATATATATATATATATATATATATATATATATATATATATATATATATATTATTATTATTATTATTATTATTACAAGTGAATTGACCACTTAGGATCACGCAACAACTTAATTTTTCTTCTTCCTGGTTCAAATTTTCCTCTGCGCTAGTGTTGGCGATAGTCGATAGTTAGCACTATCGATAGGCCGATACTATCGGTTGATAACTATCGATTGCTATCGATAGTTGCTTCCTTTTTTTTCCAAAGCTATTTACTAAAAAATTTCAACTAATTTAATTAAATTCAATTATATACTTGCTATGTGAAATCTGCAGGGTTATTAATTATGGTATAAGATTATATCATAAAGATGAGAGAAAAAAACTAATTTATTTTAATTCTAAAAAATTATTTACAATTTACAAGGTTACAATAATAATGAACAAATCAAATCTTCAGAAAAGAAAAATAACGAAATATTTAATTTTAAGAGTCAAGTGTGCTCCTTGAGCAACATATTTCCCGAAAGAAAAACTAGAATTTCTGCTTTCATTTGAGAAAACCCTTGACCTCTAGGAATTCCGAATTCAATCTCAAAAGAACTCGACACTGGACAGAGACAGATCAGCATAATTCTGAGAGTTTCAAAACTTGAGGGTAAAAAAAATCTATCGAAAGTCGACGCTATCGATAGTGACCATCGATAGGTATGACCTACTGATATATCGATAGTTACTAACGCCCAACCCTCCTTATTCTGCGCACAGTATTCCTTCATGCGTTCGCTGGCCTGCTTTCGATGCTCATCCGTCCAGACTACCGGGTTTCTTTGTTCTTCTTGTGGCTTTGAATACCATTCAAATTATTCAATAGATGCTTAAATCTATCTCTGCCCAATAGTTGGTCTTCTGAAATGATTAATATTTCCATATCCATTTTTCCTTCCTTAATCCATGCTGTTGTGGTTTTATTTTTCCTGAAGTAACCGAATATCTGTTTGGTAAGTCTCTTTTGGTCCATTCTGTACAGATGTCCGAGAAATGTCAACCTCCTCTTCACAAATATATATATGTAATTTTTCTTGATATAAATCAATATTATTAAATATATTATTTTATTTTTAAGAGAAAAGATTTGACCCGGTCGGGATTCGAACCCGAGTTTCCACCTCTCTAGCGTGGCGCCTTATCCAACTAGGCCACCGGGGTCGTATCCGAACCAGGCAAATCTTCTCTCTTCAGTGATCCATAACCCCCGGGCACTCGCAAATCACGATGTGATTCCGGGGATGAATGTTCATATTGAACATTACATTTAACTTGGATCTATTGACAATCCGTCACCGGTATATATATATATATATATGTAATTTTTCTTGATATAAATCAATATTATTAAATATATTATTTTATTTTTTGAAAAGAAAAGATTTGACCCGGTCGGGATTCGAACCCGAGTTTCCACCTCTCTAGCGTGGCGCCTTATAGATCCAAGTTAAATGTAATGTTCAATATGAACATTCATCCCCGGAATCACATCGCGATTTGCGAGTGCCCGGGGGTTATGGATCACTGAAGAGAGAAGATTTGCCTGGTTCGGATACGACCCCGGTGGCCTAGTTGGATAAGGCGCCACGCTAGAGAGGTGGAAACTCGGGTTCGGATCCCGACCGGGTCAAATCTTTTCTCTTCAAAATAAAATAATATATTTAATAATATTGATTTATATCAAGAAAAATTACATATATATATATATACCGGTGACGGATTGTCAATAGATCCAAGTTAAATGTAATGTTCAATATGAACATTCATCCCCGGCATCACATCGCGATTTGCGAGTGCCCGGGGGTTGTTATGGATCACTGAAGAGAGAAGATTTGCCTGGTTCGGATACGACCCCGGTGGCCTAGTTGGATAAGGCGCCACGCTATAGAGGTGGAAACTCGGGTTCGAATCCCGACTGGGTCAAATCTTTTCTCTTCAAAAATAAAATAATATATTTAATAATATTGATTTATATCAAGAAAAATTACATATATATATATATATACCGGTGACGGATTGTCAATAGATCCAAGTTAAATGTAATGTTCAATATGAACATTCATCCCCGGAATCACATCGCGATTTGCGAGTGCCCGGGGGTTATGGATCACTGAAGAGAGAAGATTTGCCTGGTTCGGATACGACCCCGGTGGCCTAGTTGGATAAGGCGCCACGCTAGAGAGGTGGAAACTCGGGTTCGGATCCCGACCGGGTCAAATCTTTTCTCTTCAAAAATAAAATAATATATTTAATAATATTGATTTATATCAAGAAAAATTACATATATATATATATATACCGGTGACGGATTGTCAATAGATCCAAGTTAAATGTAATGTTCAATATGAACATTCATCCCCGGCATCACATCGCGATTTGCGAGTGCCCGGGGGTTATGGATCACTGAAGAGAGAAGATTTGCCTGGTTCGGATACGACCCCGGTGGCCTAGTTGGATAAGGCGCCACGCTATAGAGGTGGAAACTCGGGTTCGAATCCCGACCGGGTCAAATCTTTTCTCTTCAAAAATAAAATAATATATTTAATAATATTGATTTATATCAAGAAAAATTACATATATATATATATACCCGGTGACGGATTGTCAATAGATCCAAGTTAAATGTAATGTTTCAATATGAACATTCATCCCCGGAATCACACATCGCGATTTGCGAGTGCCCGGGGGTTATGGATCACTGAAGAGAGAAGATTTGCCTGGTTCGGATACGACCCCGGTGGCCTAGTTGGATAAGGCGCCACGCTAGAGAGGTGGAAACTCGGGTTCGAATCCCGACCGGGTCAAATCTTTTCTCTTCAAAAATAAAATAATATATTTAATAATATGATTTATATCAAGAAAAATTACATATATATATATATATACCGGTGACGGATTGTCAATAGATCCAAGTTAAATGTAATGTTCAATATGAACATTCATCCCCGGAATCACATCGCGATTTGCGAGTGCCCGGGGGTTATGGATCACTGAAGAGAGAAGATTTGCCTGGTTCGGATACGACCCCGGTGGCCTAGTTGGATAAGGCGCCACGCTATAGAGGTGGAAACTCGGGTTCGAATCCCGACCGGGTCAAATCTTTTCTCTTTCAAAAATAAAATAATATATATATATATATATATATATATATATATTAAAAATTGGAACCTAATGTAGAAAAGCATATATCTAGAGGAAGAGTGTGTGTATGGGTGTGTGTGAGAGAGAGAGAGGAGAGAGAG
The DNA here is from genome assembly GCA_003667255.2 of Euschistus heros. Classification (NCBI taxonomy): domain Eukaryota; kingdom Metazoa; phylum Arthropoda; class Insecta; order Hemiptera; family Pentatomidae; genus Euschistus; species Euschistus heros. The sequence continues at coordinate 12,029 of RCWM02000413.1, read as the reverse complement.
AGAGAGAGAGAGAGAGAGAGAGAGAGAGAGAGAGAGAGAGAGAGAGAGAGAGAGAGAGAGAGAGAGAGAGAGAGAGAGAGAGAGAGGAGAGAGAGAGAGAGAGAGAGAGAGAGAGAGAGAGAGAGAGAGAGAGAGAGAGAGAGAGAGAGGAGATAGAGAGAGAGAGAGAGAGAGGAGAGAGAGAGAGAGAGAGAGAGAGAGAATATCCTATTTTCTAGATAACATTTGAAATTTAAATTTAAAATATATGAAAATTTGTAATTAACCTCAGGAGGAAAATTCGGTAAAAGCACTTCCCTGAAGGAAATATCGAACTCGGTAAAAATGAAAATCGATATCCATCAAAACTAATTGGTCAGCTGATAAAAAGATAGCTTATCTCTTGTTTTGTTTTTTTAATATTTTTTTTTATCAAATTGATTAGACTTCATCAAATATTTTACAAATGAGGGAAAACATGCCAGGATTTGATTAGATAGTAGATAGCTCTTGTTTACACTCTTCTCCTGTTACCGATATAATGTCGGCTTTTTAATTTTACCTTTCGTTAAAAAATATTATCCTAAACATTCTTTAAGTTTTCCTTTTTGTAGGATTTATCGTTTAGGATCGGCTAGCTATATAAAAAACGAATTTATTTCAACTAGGTTTACTGAAAGATTCGAACGCAATACAATAAGACCCCTGTTATCCGGGGTAATGATAGATATGAAAGTTAATTAATTAATTCATTAAAAATAACAGTCAAAAACTTCCTAGATAGAGAAAAATACGGAAAGGAATTAAAAGAAATCAAGATTCTTGTGGAAAGTAACGGAAGAGTACTGCGTGGCCGAAGGAAAGGAAGCAAATGCTGAGTGAAAAGAATGGTGGAAATGGAAAAGGAAAAGTAATGTTATTCGCGTGGTCTTAAAAGGCCGTTTCGTGGAAAAAAAATGTTTTCATTCTATTGTTGATTTAGCCCAAACCAGATACCTATCCTTTCATAGTAAACTCCATAACCAATCGAATCCACTAGTCTCCCAACTTGTTTTACACTCAATTTCCGGTAATCCTCGGAGGCGTCTGAAAAGAAGATGGCCACGAGACTTTCTAATGTAGAACTTTAATTGAAGTTCTACTAGTGAGTAGTTCTTAACATGTCATTGTAAACATTATTCTCAAATTTGCTTATTGTATATAATGTATACTGTTATAAATAATTAATTTTTTAAAAAATGTATCGATAAAAAACTATCGATGATCCCATCTTTTAAAAAAAGGGACCTTTGATCTAAATAAACCATAATCTTATGGTGCAATACCTGGGCTATATGTGGGATGGGCCCAAATTTTTCCTCTTAGCAGTTCCGATAATTTTTCCTTACTCAAACTTATTTGTTTTGTGTATTTATTTTTACTTCTTCAGGTAAACGTCTGACTCAATTAAATTGAAAATATTTCCTAGAAGATTATTATCTGTGCGTTTTCCTTCAACATACATCAATGGAATTCATATTTCATTAAGGAAATGACCATCTGCAGCGCTAGGATCCCTTGCTCTATGTTCAGCAGCTCATATTACCGATTAGATTATTTAGTTAATATAATGAAATATCAGCTGTTTCAAATATCAGCATTAGCATCAGTTGTTTCAAATATCTGCATTAGCTGTTTAAAATCGTTCAGGAATATTTTTCAAAACATAAAACGAGAGCGAGATATGAGAAATTTGTTATCTTTACAGTATCAGTAATTATATAATTTACATACCTATTCTTCAGAGATAAATGCAAATGCCAATGGCTAAAGACCAGATATATTATACCTTATAATATCAGCTACCATTTTATGTTTTTAGAAGGATTAGTTCCAGATCTTTTGGTAATCGGAGATTTTAAACCCGTATGACATTTTTTTTTTTCTACTAATTTATTAATAGAAAAAATCAATACGAAGATTCAGAAACTTTTATTTTCCGGCTTTTTGTAGGCCGTTGTACAATCTGTTCGATTTTATGCTTTTCAAGCTTCACCAGATAGTGTTTACAGGCAACACCAGCGGTAGTAGCGCGTTCTCTAAATCTTTTCCCACGGTTTATGCAGGAAGTACATCGTCTTCGGCGATGAGACAGGCAAATCCTCAAAAGTATGTAGCAAAGTGCGGTTGTTGGAGGGTCCATACAATAGCGCCTGGCAGTCCGTTATAGTGAGAAGATCTCTGGTGAGAATTAAGTTGAAATCCAGGTAGGATTAAAATGCCTAAAATTGTGCATTCCAGGGAAAAAATCTACCTTTTTACATTAAGTTTTATTGTCTGTTATTTACACCTGCCATTGCAGAAAATACCTAGTGTTTGGTTAAAACTCATACTACTCCTTTGTACTTTCTCATACAGGGTGTCCTGAATTTAAATGGGAAAACTTCAGGAACTTATAGAGGACCGAAAAACTAAGACAAAAAGTCCTTTGGAGATTTGCTCGTTTTTGCTTAGTTTTAGAGAAAATCGCAAAAAAAGAAACAAAACAAATTTTTATTTTTATACTTATTTATTTACATTTATATTTATGTTATGTTCTTTTTAATGTAAATATTGCTCAAAATGTTGTACATCTAGCACTCACTTGATAAATTGCAGCTAAACATTGTTCTGATGATATTTGGTGCACTGCATCTATGATTCGGTCTCTTAATTGCACTCTCGAGTTGATTGACACCGAATAAACTTTCTGCTTCAAGGTTCCCCATACGAAGAAATCCATGGGTGTCATGTCAGGTGATCTGGGTGGCCAAGGTACTACTCCTCCACGTCCAATCCATCGTTGTGGATAATTTATATCCAGCCAAGCTCGAACGACTCTGCTATAATGAGCTGGACATCCATCGAGTTGGAACCACATTTCAATCCGCTGCTGTATGGGAATGTCATCTAAATAATCAGAAAAGATCTCCAAAAACTGTGTAAATGTGATACCATTCAATCTTCCAGGTAAAAAATATAGTCCTACCAGTAATCCGTTCCAAATTCCAAGCCAAACGTTAATATCAAATTCATGCTGAAACCTATTCTCTCTAATAGCTCTGGGATTTTCAAGATCCCATTCATGATAATTTCTTTGATTAACAAATCCTCCTCTTGTAAAGGTAGCTTCATCGGTCCATATAATTTTTAATGGAAATAAATTATCATCGCGAATTTTGTCAAGAAACCAGTTACTAAAATTCAATCTCTTGACATAATCTTGATGTAATAAATTCTGAACTTTTTGAAGATGATACGGGTAGCGATTATCACCTTTCGAAGTTCGCCATATTGCTTGCCGCGATATTGCTAATGCAGCAGATGCTCTTCGGATGCTAGTCTCAGGATTGTTATCGAAGTGGCGTTGGACACAATTTCTTCTCCGATAATCTGCTCTTATTGCTGCCTGGAATTGGTCGCCTTCATTACGTATTAAGAATGATCTAGTCTCTCTTAGTTTATTAAAAGTTAACGAAAAGACTCGTCGATTAGGCACTCTTTCTATTTGGAAATCGGCGCGCATACTCCCGCACCGCTTCTAAAGCATTACCGTTACAGAAACAATACACAAAAATCATATCAGCATATTCAACATTAGAATATGTACGCGGCATTGTGGCTAATGCTATTCACTAGTTCACTAGTAGCTTACTGAAGACTGATTTATGAATTATAATCCTAGAAGGAAGCCAAAATGTAAACAAATAAAAGAATGTAAAGGATAACATTAAGTGTTTACATATCTCACTGCCTAGCCTGACGAACTTTGACAGGTGATAATAGGTGATAACGTTACCTGTAACATTTTTGTTTGTTTCTTTTTTTGCAATTTTCTCTAAAACTAAGCAAAAACGAGCAAATCTCTAAAGGACTTTTTGTCTTAGTTTTTCGGTCCCCTATAAGTTCCTGAAGTTTTCCATTTAAATTCGGGACACCCTGTCCATATTTAATTACACCCTGTATACATATAGTTTAAATATGATTCTATTACAATAGCCACCAAAATCGTTCTTTGACATTCCTTTGTCAAGCTTTTCAATTGTAACAAAATTCATAAGTCCGAATAAATAATTGAATAAATTAACGAACTGGAATAACGTGAAACCGAACTGGAATAATGTGAAAAATGAAAATTAAACTGAAGAAGTTATTAACAGATTCGGCAAAAACGCTGTCTGTGTTGTGCGGGTCCGTAGTGTCAACATTAATTCATCACCAAACCAGACCATTTTCCAATCAGCAATAGTCCAATATGCATAAAGCTGTGAAAATTGAAGACTGGCTATTCGATGCTGTCAGATGAGAAATGGCCTTGCGATAGGGTATTTGAAGGTTAAATTCGCTTCTTCTTAGTATCTGGTCAGAAATCAACACGTTTATGGCCGAATGAACTTCATTTCTGAGTTGAAGACTTGTTGGAAACCTTTATCCTTAGGCCAATAGAGTTATGAAATGATCATATCTGGCTGAAGTGACCCTTGGCCGATTATGCCAGAGCCTTCTCCGATCGCTTGCCATCTTTCTCGAATCGAAGGAATATCCCTAATCGATGATTGGTTTATTCCCAAACACATGGCAACTTTGGTACAAGGCATCGTCAAAGGGTGGAAATGGTCCAACTGCGATTCCTTCATGCATATCCAAGTTTTAAGCACCGAAAACTCAAAATGAAAAAAATATAACTTTAACACAAAGAAACACGATAAGGCAAAGTCAGAAATGTAACGAATACTGAGTTATTTGTTAATTTTTTCGACCAGGAAGATTACCTTAAAGAATTATGACTGATCCTGGTTCCATTACTAATACAACTCCTAGTTAGAACAATTCTATTGTTCTAATACAAGTCGAAATAAATAGAAATAAAAACAATTTTGTTCAGTTGTTTATATATTCTTTTGTTTTTTATTATTATTTTTAGCGAGCTGAAGGTAGGGAATTCAGTATTTTTTACATCAAATTTGATTGCTCTGTTATTTACATCTGTCATGGCAGCAAAATCTCTAGTGTTCGGTTTCAATTCGTACTGCTCCGTTGTTCTTTCTTATATATGTACATAATATAAATATTTATTGGGTATTTGCTTATTGATTGTGAGAAGTATTTAAAGGTGTAGGTAGTTAGGGCATGCAGTTATTGATAAACAGTAATTAAAAGTAAATTTTAATTTATAATGCCGATGTTTCGACTTGCATTACAAGCCTTCATCAGGGCTAGAAGATTTTACTACGTATTCCCCAATATTCATCATTCCTTCACTGCCATGTACTTCTCATTGCTATTCTTTAGTTATTAATCATCAACTATATTGTCAACTGCCTATTATTATTGTTTTTATCGACTGCCTATTAATCGTTTATCTTTTGTATTTACTAAGTTACCTAACCTCATTAACTTATTTAACTAGTTTCTACTCATTAATTAAAAAAAAAAAAAGTTTTAGTTTTTATTCATTTTTTTTTTGTATATTTAACCATTAATTTGTAGTATTTACTCATTCACTTTTAATTAATTACAACTCGTTTTAATTTATTTTCAAATTAATTGTTAATTCAATAGTCTTTATGTATTATTTCATTATATTTATCTTCGGGATCCCCAGGCGGTCACACGTTACTTGCCGATATTCTGAGCTTGGGAGGCTTTTTCCTAAATTCCGACGGAAATACTTTCTGGGTACTTTCCTATTCCAATCTCTAAAAACTAAAAAACCTTCCTATCTTCTTGATCTATTAACTCTGCGCTCTTCTATCCACCTCCTAAACACTAGATTCCAGTCTTTCAACCTGTATACCCCCTCATATAAAACTGCCTCCTTTGACAAATCCATCATTCGTGCTACCTCTTTCTAGAACTCCCTACCACCCACTTCTATTCGTAAAGCAGCCTCTCTAACTTCCTTTAAAAATAATTTATTTCTGTACCTTTAAGACAATCAATCTTCCGCAAATATGACAATAATCAAATAAATACTTAGAATTACTTTTTTTTTTTCTTTTTCTTTCTTTTATATGTTTACTAGCTGACCCGGCATACGTTGTTTTGCCATATAAATAATTTCCTAGTAATTTCTAGTGTAGACAAAAAATAGCTTGTATTAAAGTGAACAATTGAAAATTATATTTTTGATAATATTTTCACGCATAGCAGCCATTATTAACTTGGTTAAATTTAGATTGATTAGGTATTTGAAGATAACATAAAGCATAATTAGACATCCAATTTTCAATTTTAATATATGAGTTGGTAATCCAGATGGACAGAGACTATTAAGAAACTGCATTATCAGTGCTTACAGCTAAAGGTTCAAAATTCATATTTTTACACACAATATTAAACAACTGAGGATCGGCATTTTGATTTTTAATAATTTTCATTCGACAGAAATAATTTTATTTGATTTGATCTGGTTGGATTTTAATTTCTAACCATAAAAGTATGTGATAGTGTGGCAAAACCCGTTTCTAACACTCAACATTGTACATTTAGATTTTTATTGTTGCTAAACCTAGAACTATGAACATGATGTAGTTAAAATTTGGTATTTTTCACTCCATATAGCTGTTTTTATAACAATTTAATTGAAAATAAGTAAATTTTATTATCAATGTTCACCTCTATGTAACACTGTACATTTTAACCTTTCATGTAGATTGCAATTGCCGCCATTTTTGAACTTCACTGTTATCCACTTATTATTCATTTTTCAATAAAGAATTAGTTGAAAATTATTAGATTTTACTATTGCTAAACCATCCTATAAAGATGATGTAGTCAAAATTTGGTAGAGATTGGTTCAGTAGTTTTTGGCGGTTAGTGAACACAAACGAAACATTACTTTTCCTTTTATATAATAGTATAACCTTATACCGCCATATGTTAGAATCGTATAGAGCTAACAGATAATTGTGACTTACAGATAATATACAAATAATATTGCGACTATAAATTAAGATATAAGGTATCCTATCTTTTTTGTTGGATCAAACTGCACACGGTATGCAAATTTGATTAAAATCGGTTCAGTAGTTTAGGTGTTAGCCGGCCCCTAGGCGGCGACACGTAATTTATATATATTAAGATTGAGATAACAAAAATATAAGTTTTATGGAAAATTTTTTCAAACAAAAGTAAAAAATTAAATTTTATGAAAACATTGTCTGTTATAATTTTTTTTCATACAACCAATATTTCCATTGACATTTCAAAATAAAGATTCATAATGAGTTATCGACCGGAGAGGAAAAATGATTAAATTACTAAAATGGCTATTTAAAAATAAGGGTTGATCGTAGAAGGGTGAAAGTTGAGGATTGTATGTATTTTTGTATGCTGTGTCATAAAAAAAAATAGAAATTAAAAATTTTGTCTAAAAAAAAAAAAAAAAAATTTAGGGTTGAACTACCCCTAACATTTAGGGGGATGAAAAATAGATGTTGGCCGATTCTCATAGATACCGGATAAGCACAAAAAATTTCATCAAAATCGGTCAAGCCGTTTCGGAGGAGTATGGCACCGAAAACTGTGACACGAGAATTTTATATATTAGATATATATATATATATATATATATATATATATATATATATATATGATTGTATTTTATGTTATTGTTATTATATCATTTGATTTTTTTTTTGTATGCCGTATTTACTGAAGAATTTAATTTTTAAATAATACGGCCAGACAATTATTATTCTTAGGGGATAGTAAGTCCCAGAATAAAGTTTATTTTTTCATTTATTTAATTTTTCATTGCCTTTGTTATTGTCTTTATTCTAATACAGTTATTTTTTTATACGTTTTTTATACTCTCTGCAATTTTGTCATATCTTTTTTTGTGTTTTATTTTTCTTCTAGCTCTTACAATGTAAGCTGGGATTATAAATTAAAATTTATTTTTTAATTTCTGTATATCTATGACTGCATACCATAACTACCTACATCTTTAACCCTTATCCGGTGTTGCGGAGTCCCTGGGACTCTAGCATATATATAAAGTTTCATAACTAATGTAATTTTTGTTCGAAAAGGATGTGTTTCCCGGAACCTTCTTAGAGTGAGGGGATGCACCATTTGTTATGTTTACTGCAGTATTCCGCGAATTTAAGCCGGCGTTACAATTTCTTCAGAGTCCGTGGGACTCCGCGACGCAGTTAGTGCTATATTTTAAATTTTGCAACTATTTCCAGGAATCCAGAATACATTAGAACTAAAGATGCTAACTATGAGGAGACCCTACTAAAATGGCTCGAGGAATCTAACACAGTTTTCAGATCAAGAGGGTGATCCTGAAAGCAAATTTCCTGCCGAGAATGCTGTCACAATTAATCACGACGTTCTCTGTTACTCAAGAAGTTTTACCTAGAAATTATAGAAAGTATTGTTTTATTTGTGATCCAATAAATAAAAAACCAATATGCTTGCATGTTCTAATAAACTGTATGTTCAATGCATTGAAAATTTAGATGAGTTCTAAAATAATGTTTTTTTAAGGACATTTATGCTAATGTCAATTTTTTCCGTATGAAGTTCAGAAGTTAACATACGCTAATTTATTATAGTTGAGACCTTAGGCAATCTCTTTTTCGCTAAAAGTTTTTATATTTTTGGTTCGTTTTTTAAATAATAATAATTTGAGTATAACCATGTTTATTTTCGTCAGAAAAATTATTATTTTGAGTTTTATATCTTAATTACTTTACTTGTTGTTGTTGATTATTCAGTTTGTTGCAAATAGAGTATTTTGTGTCTATAAATGCTATTGATTATTTTAACATCGAAAAAACATTATTTTTCAGGAAATTAAAAAAAAAAAACACCTATTTTAATTTTGGAGTTCTAGGGACTCCGTGACGCACGGAGCGTTAATGTTTTTGTCCACGGCGCACAGTGGGCAAAATCACCAATTTAGGTGGACAAAAGTTTGGAATTTCTGAGTGCTTGACCTTTTTATTATTAGTTGGTAAGACGCTTAATACTAATATTTCCCGCCATACCGTGTTTACAAATAAATAGTAAATGATTGAATCATTCCTGTTAACATAAGTGCCTAATAACCAACAGTGGGATTATCTTTATTCGATGGCCATTTATTATGTTCAAGGTGTGTGTAGCGCAAAGTCTTTTTGCTTTTATTTAACAATGGACATTGCTGAGGCAGGTAAGACTAGTGAATATACATTGGAATCTGCCTGAAGAGTTAATTTAGCAATTTGTAAATGTAAGCCCCTATTCAATAACGAAAAACTATATAACCCCCAAGTTACCCCAAGGATTCGTTTGTGGGATTTGTTTCATCAATCCTTCTAGTTTTTAAATGATGCAAAGATTTTTTGCGTTTTGGGTGATAGATATTTTTTTTCAGACACAACACTCCGAATCACGAGGGGGAAATTTTTTGAAGAGTGGGATAAGTTTCCCAAAAAAAAACCCACCAAGACTAATTCCTGAAATTTATTCTAACTTCCGTTCATATTAATAGTCAAGAAAATGTGGAGATTAGGCCTTTGAAAATTAGAATTTCACGTATTTTCGACAAAATTCCCATGTCACAGGAAATTGGAAGATTTTTTCAATAAATAATCTAGTTGGCTTGATTTCGAGGACTTGGATTTTAGTATTTCAGTTATCCAGCTTACTCGTCAACGCTCAAAACGCCCTGAAAAATGTTTAGAATGTTCTAGTGAGAAAACAAAAAAAAAAAAGGTAGCGAGTTATTGAAGGTAGACTGTGAAAAATTGACTTTCGCTGCACAGCGCCCGCTTTATGTTTCAGGTAAGCCTGGTGCTTCCAAAGTTGTGAAAGACGCATCTACCTCTCAACAGCCATCTTCTTCTACAAGAAAATTTCACGAATAGCGACAAATAGTGATTTGTTGACAATGCTATTAGTTTCATAAGAACCCAATTGATGCTTCACTACGCAAACCACTCAAAAATAAAAAAATACCGTCAGATTCAGATGTGCTATATTTACTAAAGTGCTCTGCTCCAAACGAACAATTGTCCTTATTAAACTTAAATCTTGAGAAACCAAATGATGACATGTCAGAGTTATCAGATCAATCTGGATCATCATATTATGATACAAGTGAAGAAGATAATTAGTTGTTTAATATTCAGAATTTTTTTAAATATTTATCTACCTGTGCTTAATTACGTTTATTGATTACTATAATTATGCCTAATTTTATTTCTGTCATTGATTTAAATTCTATTTAATGTACATTGATTATTAAAGGAAGTAAAAACTAAAAAAAAAACTAAATAAATAAAAGCTTTACAATCTATAATTTGAAGAGTTCCTAAATGATTTAAAATACATCTACTAGAAGGTTTACGCCACTCGGAGCCGATAATTAGATTTGTTGTATTATTTTTCCCGTATTCTCGGACTTCAAACGTTAAATGTAGGAAAGTTTAGCGACCACTGTGCGCTCGCCAATCGTGTCAAAAAATAAATTAGATTTTTTAAATTATTTTTTCCGTAATGTGGGACCCCAAAGGTTGAATATGGACAAGTATCAGAATTTTGTCCACCTAAATCGGTCATATTGTCCACTGTGCGCCGGCTAAGGGTTAAATAATTTAAATATGATTCTACGACAATAACTGCCCAAATCGTTCCTTGACACCCCAGACAAAGTCCTACCTTCTTGTCTGGGAATAGGCTTCTTAGCTTCTTCTAACCAAATTCAAAAGTCCTGACTATATATGTACATAAATTAGGTACCAGTAAGTATGAAATTAACACTAATAGAAGATAAAACAGAAACGTCCAAAGTAATGCAAGCAAGCGCATGGAATAAAACAGGAACTGGTGGATTTCGTTGTGGTTCAAGACCTGCCGACAAGACCAATGTAGCCAAAATGGAAATTTGAGAATCTCAGCACCTCGCACCTGCAAGCGTACAGAATCGGCAACAACGCTGTCTGTGTTGTGCGGGTCCGAAGTGTCTATATAAGAAGGTCATTAGAGATAACGCTTGATAAAAGTCGATTATCCAATAAAAACATTTTTTCAAATGAAAATTTTGCTATTAATATGTAATTTTTATGATTTTAACATTTTTTTCCATAAATGTGTATTATTGCTTTTTGTCCGGTCCCTTCAGTTTCATGTTATATTTTTAAAATACGCTACCAACAATTATTTCTACCTATGCTGATAACTTTTAGTTAAAACATGAGGATTATAGTTTTAAATTCCTTTATATATATTTATATATGAAAACATTAAAAAGAAATTTAAATATTTTGATCCCTCCATCGTAAACATACGAGTTTCCGTCCTCAATTTGGATAAACGTATAATTTGGAATCCATATATTAGACTAAAACGACGAGAAAGTATTCCTAGTTTTTGACTGCTCTCAACATTTACTAGACAAACGTTCAAAGCTACCAATCAATAAGAAAACATTAATTTTAATGAACATAATTAGACCTAGTATAGGCTCAACTGAACTATCCAATTCATCTCGCATCCAATTCACCAGGTATCCAATTCCTACAATCCAAATTCCAAAATACTCCTAAATCATTAATAAACTTAACCTCAATGAACAAATTGTTTCATGTTTTGCTGATTCGTCCCAAAATAGATGCCTATCCTTCCACAATAAACTTCATAACCATACGGATCCACTAGCATCACAACTTGCTTCATATCCTATTCCAGATAACCCTCCGAGGTGCCTGAAAAGAAGATGGCCTCAAGACCTTCTAGTATAGAACTTTTATCGAAGTTCTACCAATGTTTGGTTGCTTTATACCAACCAACCTGTTATTATGAGCGCTATATCCATATTTACTGGTTGTATTTTATGTTTAAATTTCCAATTTATCTCATATCCGATCATTAAAATACAAAATCCTTCGAAAAATCCTCAATGCTGCTTACTTTGCCACCGATAAACTTATCCATAAAGATCTCAATGTTCCAAACGTCGCTGACTTGGACCCAACCAGACACCAATCCTTTCATTGTTAGTTCCATAACCACTCAAATCCACTAGTATCTCAACT